>JBCFXI010002358.1:0-24323 GCA_038496175.1 Ampulex compressa | reverse complement strand
TTGAGAGCTGATATTGCAAGGCTTGTGTGTGAAAAAGTTCTATTAATTCTACACAGTAGTTTTTGGTTGGTGAAAAACGAAAAACAAAACGAAATGACTTTCCGAACAACCCAATAACTCGTACGATGATTGGATTAAAATCGAGAGCGATGACGATGATGGCCTTCCTAACAGGATTCCTTTCAGAAATATCAATTGTCAAATTTTCAGAAATATTCAGTAGCTTATATATTATTTCAAAAAATCGTTTACTAACGAATTCATAACGAAACTTACAACCTAGTGAGAATCATGTATATAAAGCTAGCGTCCGATAAGGGTTAAATATATGTCACAGTGTGAATTGGCCAACGTGGAACAGATGAAGTTATTTGGACCGCGAAAGGTTAAGGGTAACGAGTTGGCCAAGCATCACGAAATTATAAACCATTTAGTCTTACTCACCGTACATTTGCTGAATCCCATGTCTGTCGTCCTCCGGCAACTCGTAATTGGGGCTCAGTCCTTGGTACCAAGGGTACATGAGTGCCCCTTGAACCGAGCTGTGTGCCAGACCAAGAGAATGTCCGAATTCGTGGGCGGCCACCGCGAAGAGACTCGTTCCTGAAAAGCGGTGAACGTTCAGATTTAGCCATTTAGCTTCGCCGGTCTCGTGGCTACTCTCGCCTGTATTCCTTCCAACCTTGCAAAAAGCTCTTAACCTTTTCCGTACGAGCGTCGAATGCAGTCGGCCAAGTGACTTTTTCAGTTGTGCGTGGGCTACGTTCGACCATCAGTCGAGTATTTTTATAAACTCGACGATTTCATTTCGAAACAGACGTCAGATTTAGCTTGATAAATTATGCTTTGCCTACGTTGCATATATCTACTTTCTCTTTAACACGTTGGCTGCCACGTCGGTCACCGGTGACTGACAGTACAAAATAATAGATAAAACTTTAAAAATTACATTGTTTTAATCAATTTTAAGAATTTCCAAGATCGTATCATTAATACGCTTAGATATTTTTTACAATAAGATTTTAATGGATTTTATCCGAACACTGTGAAGAAGAAAACAATTGTACTTTCATGAATGAATGTGTATAAGCATTTTGGTATAAACTTAATACTACTAAACAAATCTGCTACAATAAGAAATAATGGCCCTAATAGTTTACATACTTGTATCGAGTAAGTTTAAATCTTGGAAGTACGTTTGGCATTGCTATACCACGGTACCAGCGCATTTCTGAGCAGCGTGCGCGGCCTGAGATTTACTTGTAAATGCGCGTGGCAGTTAACGCATTAAGTACGAATCAATATCTTCATAATTTGACGTATGGAGGAATTAGAAAAACGTATTCGTATATTTCTTGTTACGACATGTATATCATATTCTTACACATTGAGAAATACTGATCAGTAATTTAGGTGGCAACAGAGATTACATTAGTTTTGACTCGGTGCACAATGATTAGCCGAATATAAGTCGAGTTGGTTACGTCTGCTAATACGATTGGAAGTTTATAATGAAGACCAACAGATATGAGCGAAAATATAAGTTTATGGTGATTTAAGATAAGAGCTTGCAATTGTAAAGTTGAATTATGGTAATTAGCAGATTGGTTCGCGGCAGCGAAAATTTCGACGATGAGCCATTTAGTGTCAACGAGACACGCTGAGACTGCAAATTACTGTCAACCGTGGGTTTATGAATATAGATCGCAGAATGCAGAATCGAAAATGTGAATAAGGTACACTTTCGGTTACTTTGGAATACAAATCTGAAACCTCGGTTATTGTTAAAACTCACTTGATATTTATGCCACGTACTAATTGCATTAATTACAGAAAACTAAATGACATAGCTAACCCGTTTTAACAAACATATGTACTTCGGTACTTTCTTATTTACGATTGTAATATTTTTCGAAGCCTAGTTATATTCTGCACATTCAATAATATCTAAGTTGCAATGGAATCTTACGGGAAAGAAGAAATTATAAATTCTAGTTCAATATTCCCATGCACAAAGATTTTATAAGCAAAAGTTTGTCCATGGCCCTTATCGATGTTAATAAAAATCGACATAATAATAGGTCTGTATCCACAACAAACATAATCATAATTATAATTATAGATGGGTAACCAACTTGCGGGTAAAATTCGCGTAAAGTTTAAAAAGATCATTTAGTTTTCTACATTTAGGAAATTAAGTCAATAGTCGATCTACAATCGCTGTGATAAGCAATGCAGCTAATTTTCTACTCCTCAAATATTTGTGTTGATCTTGCATAGGGCAGAGGGTATCGATGAAACAACACCTTTTACGTTTTGGCACTCTAATCCGTGGTCCTCCTCAGAAGACTTAATTTATTTGTTGTATAAGATATAAGTTTCGAATCTCGCCCATCACCTTTGATTTTTCCATGGGATATGTATACCGTAGATCTGGTGGTTTGGAACCCACTTTAAACAGTAGGTCCTAGGCCAAATGACCTTATTAGCTGGTGCCGAAAGTGAATTTAAAAAAAGATGTAATTAGATATAATGTACAGATTTTTCTATAACAAATAAAAAGGTGGGAGAAGATAAGATGAAAGAACAATGGTGTTATCTTAAGTATGTCATGCAGTTGGAGAATTCATATGGCGGCAATTATTTAAGAGATCGGAACAATTGTACAAATACAAGAATAAAATTGTTCCTCATTCATAATCTTAAACACAGACACCCCACGTGCGTATCGGCTATAAGAAAATCGGTCGTATTTGGACCGTGTAAAAATATTTTATAATTCTAGTGCTTACATAAAATGAGACATAATCGTAGGTTCTTAACTGTGATGTTAATTAACTTAAAATACACATGATTGCCGAAATTAAAAACAATATTTACAAACCAAAATGTGAAACGATATCCACGTCCTACTAATTTTAATTAATACTGATTTTCTTTTTCTGTCGCGAGAAATAATTACATCAAATGTAATGACAGTGTGGATTATTTTCTGCACTTTTGCCACAGCTATTTACATGTACTTCGTAACTGATTGAACAATTACGGCTATGATTGCGGTTACGTTGTAAAAGATAACGACCTGTAACCCTGCAAAATCTCATTGAAATCCTTGAGAGTTGCAAGTGAAGCTACCGTCGTAACGTGTGGCACAGATTTGGTTCTACTCCGAAGTTTTCAATTTCGCCCATGGACAGTTTTACGGATCCGACACATATTTCGGGAGGAACGTAGCGGATGCAGAAGAAAATGCTACGAAATTGAACCGAGAGCGAGGGAGGGGCGAAGAAAGAACGCTACCAGATTCCGCGGCGATGCCTGCAATTCTCGAAGCAATTGCCCGGAAAATTCGGCACGCCGGCGCGAGAAAGCTCAGGTTTTCACTCTTGGAGCGGAGGAAATTCTCGAGAAATGGGAAATAACCAGAAGTAGGAGCTTCGAGATAACCGCCCTCTTCGAAGAAAAGCCGTGTTTTTACATAGTGGTTATTTCGTGCGGATTATGTACGTCGTAGAGCACGTATATTCTCATTCATAAATATCAGGGTATCTATGGAACATGAAGTAATCCGTTAGGAAATTGTTAAAGTTTTACAAGAGTATTATGTTGCTTGCATTCTTAGACCCGAAATACTTACACATATAGGTTGGGCGATTTAAATAAAATTTCTTCTGAGAAATATTTCTTCTGCTACGTGGCTAAACTCCAATATCTGGCAAAAATATCTTTTTGCCAAGATCACTTTTACACAGTTTTCAATGTCAGTCATCTATTTTTCTATAAACTTATTCTCTAAACTTATTTATTAAATTAATCTATAAACTTATTTATTAATAATTATTATTAATATTAATATTTATTAATATTACATCACTTTTCTACGCACTTACGCGACTACTGACAATCGGACCTTTCAATCGGACGATTCAAATCTCATTTCTGTAGAATTTTTATAATCCCCACAACTGAAGGGGCGATTATTTGTTCATTAAAGAATACTTAAAAACATAAGGAGGGAGTACGTAAAAAAACATAAAGTATAATAAATAATAAATACGTTTATTCCCCGATCGTTCCGCAGGAATTCTCTGATCGCCTCGTGATTCTCTTGACAACGATCGTTCTTTCCAAGAACAATTCTCTAAGAACAAGCGCAGCACCGCTGGCATAAGGTATAATACCTTACATCACTTTCACATCTGTACAGCTTGCCACATCTATTCTATTACAGTATTGAGTTTACACTGAAATTATTTAACGAATATTGTATAAGGCAAGCATGTAGAGATCAATGCAGAGACGCTATGTTGTATTTGAGTTATTATTTATAAATCTCTGGTTAGGGCAGCTCAACCTCAAAATTTGTATTGTGGTTTTACCATAAAGAAGTTACTTCACTAAACTAAAACGTACTAAGCTTGTCCTTAGTTACTACTTCTTTACCAGTTAGGAAACTTTTGAAGATTTATTGCTTACGTTGCTCGTCCGAAAGGCCAGGCGTTCCTTGTTTTTGGAATCACAGCCCATTTAATACTATATACGGCCTGACAGATATTTATAACCTCTTCTTTTACACTTAATGCTTTACAAACATTTAGAAAATGTGTGTTTACACCGCTCGTCTAAAAATAAGCGCGTTCGTGTGCTTCTCTAACTATTTGTCAATAAAGACCAGGTTCTATTTGCGTCTCGTTTAACCGAGCCCCGTTTCTGGTGTAAAAATTTGCCATCTTTTTGGAAAATCGTGGGGCTCTTCTTTTTTAGAGAAAGTAGAATATACTTTGGGCTTTCCAGAATTTCTGTTAAAAGCATTAATCCTATGACTATTATTTGATTTTATGGGTAATAACGCATGTTTTTTTTACAGGTTTTGTGTCATTCGGAAAAATTGGAATGCGCTTTGGTCTTTGCAATATTTTTATGAAGATCTGGGCTTTAATGACTGATGTATGAGCGCTCGTCAAAGGAGTGAGCGTGTTCGGAGATATCCGCACGACAAATACCGAAAGAATAAAAGATAAAGAAAGTTTATCGTTTCCAATTTTCGGAAACGAAAAGTATTTCGAATCATAATTGTTTAATCCAATGCAGATATGTGAAGATGCGATTAATTCGAAATTTGTGAGTGGGAGCTATTAACGAGCGGAGCAAAAGGTCAATTGCAATATAAAAGTAACATATATTTTGAATAAAATGAAATGATACACTAGACGGACAATTACGACAAAGTTTAACCGTGAGAAGCAATTGATACGGATGCGATTAAAACGTGAATTTGCTTTTGATATAAAGGCATAGAAATATATATTATAAATATTTTCATGCCGTGTTTGACACACAATGGTTAAAATTATGGAATTCAAAATTGATGTGGGTAAGAAGAAGGTATCACAACGCCTAAGCATTGATTATCACATCATAGAAATGTAATATTATTTTGGATAAAGAAACTTACCAAGAATTTAATAATAATTTGGTACGCTCGCATGCTTACAGTGATAGCTAGTCCTGTACACCAGGAAAAAATCGGCGAAACGTAATTATGCACAAGGGTGCTTGACTCTATCACTTAAAATATCTTCTATTATTTCTATTACACAAGTATGTGCCTATTCGTTCTGTAAATTATTTATTGCGTCATTTTCGATATTTTCACATTGTATTGCATATCCATATCCAAACATCCGAGTCGTATAAAAATCAAAAGTAATATTATGGTCAAAATGTAAGAGATATTAAAAAACCAAATGTAAAAGTCTATACGACAAACTATAAGACAAACGTGGGATGCGTAACAATTTCCCCTCCTACCGTCGTAGGTGATATTGTTCTGTAGTAAAACTTCTTTTGTTTTTTTTTGTATTTCTATTAAAATCTGTGTCTTAAGAAACCGCTCTATCTTTTTGGATAACAACACATATGATCTTGTGTGTTTCATAGACTTTAAAGAAAATAGAATGCGCTTTATCCTCACTAGTGTTTTCCCCAAAAACCATCTTGTGATTATCTTTTTCTGCTTTCATAGAAAACAAACTCGTGTCAATTAGAGTACTTTATAGAGTTCGCAAAATAAACACCGCTCTAGACTACAGTAGCCATAGCAATAACTCCTTCGTGCGAGTTTACAATCGTTCTATGAATCGTACGTATTTGATACCGCGCACGTGACAAGGAGTTGTCGTTACTTTGAACTCGTACTTACGACGAAGATTCGTGTCGAGCACTACTGGCGTGTTACCATAACGTTACAAGAGGGACGTGAGTACTTCGTAACGAGAAAACTTTTCCCATCGTTACAGTCTAAACGGATTACTTTACCTCCGTGAGAGTTAGCGGATCTTTGCCAGGGCAAAGTGATAAGTTAAACGATAACTTTGCCCGGGGCTCGCTCAAATATCGCGTTCCAACTTCGTGGCATAGGTTCTACAAGCTCTGTACAGCCCCCAAGATCCAGCATGACCATTCCGCACGAAACTTTATGGTGGTCCCAATCCGCTGAACGCCCTGGAATTCCTAGTGCGTCGCACCTCGCTGAGGTACAGGGTGTTGGATAAGTCACTTGTGGTCTGTTGCGTTGCTTTGGCACCTATATACCTACTGTTTCAATTAACACGTTTCGTGGCGCGTGAGTTCAGGCAGTTTAGAAATCTCATTGAAAAACGAAGAATTCTTTAAGAATTGATTGCAGAGTTAAATGCAGACACTTTAACACATTGAGGACGTGATATGTGACGAGATAGCTCGTTCTTAGCAAGTCGAACGTTGTAGCCGGGTGACGAGATATCTCGTGTTCATGTTTTTTCGACTCTATCGATGATTCACAAAGTTCAAAATAGATTTTCTTGTTACGTTATCAAGGTAAAGAAGGCCTGTGTATTCTCATGAAAAATGCAAAATAAATGAATATCAAGATTCCGAGAGCATAAAAAACAGTCGATCAATATTGCTATTACATTGGTAGATCTTGTATCGTACCTTATTTTATCGTTTTTAATGTATTTTATCGTTGTACAACGGTTTGTTATTCTAATATTTGTATTTTAATTGGTAAGGAAATAGTTTCTAAGGAAAATGCTTCACCAGATGTCATACTCTGAAGCATTATTCAAGTTTGTAAAAGAAGTAATAGTTAAAATGTAAAAAAGCAAACATAATAAATAGTTATATAAAAAATATATAGTAATATATAAGAGTACTTTATATGAATATAATACCAAATGTGGATTTAAAAAGAGAGATATCGTACTTTAAGAAAATGCAAAGAAAAAAAATCGGTTTTTTGAAAATCCTGACAACCCCTAAGCCCTCAATGCTCGTGTTCATTAAGTACAGTCTGCTTCTGCAGTAAAATCAATGCAATATAGATAGAAAAAAGAATATAGATAGAAAATAGAATAGTTCTTGACCACCATGGCCTGCGCTTGAGACTTTCGATTTCTCTTATATTATAAGTCTAATTACATTTAGAGTTTTTCTAAATGTGCATCGACATTTAGACTTGATAGGAAGAATATGTGCACACAGGTGCCCACACTTTTTTTTAAACAGTCTAGTAGTAGCTCGCAAGCTAACACTACCAGTAGTTACTCACAAGCGTCAAATCCACAACATTGTGAGCAACCAAGTCTTTGTCAAAATAGTTATGTAGGAGCTTGCAACTCGTCTGGTAGAATAAACGTTCGATCATGTGTTTGTTAAAATAATTCCTTAAGAATTAAATTTATTGCTTTGTTGTCTAATGCACATTAAAAGTTATACCCCTTTCTTGTTAATTATGGCTTTATACTATTGAAAAGTCTCCCGCTAGACACGCCAATACCTACCTTTCACTCTTCCCTACTCGCCATATTTAACCAGTCAGCTATGTTTGAAGACTATATCCGTCATGGAGAAGTGGCAGTACTTTGTGTCGTGACGTCTATATTCGTCATGCGTAAGATTTAGATACCATTTGCGATTTAAATTAGAATTTTAGCGAAAACTAAAATATATTCGTTAATTTCAATATGTATAGACTCTTTGGAGGTCAAGATGAAATAAAACAAACAAATAAAAACAGACAGGAACACCAAAATCTCCACAATTTTGACTAACTAACTCTCGCGCTTGAGCGGAAAACATTTCTCAGATTATATACCGGACAGGTTAGCAATAAACATCCTTCACGAAGGTATTTTGTTATAAAAAAAGGGTCAGGAAGAAATTGCAGTATTGGTGTTCGACCACTATGTGTCGTTCTTTACTTTGGTAAATGCCACTCGAGAGCAGCAGTTTGAATTTTTAACTTTTATCGATATTTGATTTTTACTGAGTTACTCATTTATTATGTATGCAGTATATGTCTATGCCAAGTGAACGAGTAAATATCAACAATAAAATTGTTTATTTTATAAAAATAAACCCGCCTTATTCATCCAATATTTTAACAGCAACACTTGCTCTGTGTTTGATGACTATACCCATCATCGTTTGATTCTTGCGAGACGCATAGGTGCGTGTTCTGAAAAGAGCTCGCTGCAGCTGACTGGTTAAGCTGTTGATGTTACAGTTACAAGTTGCAGAGGAATAGGATCCCCGTGCTTAATGAAAATTTACGAAACCCTATGATTTACTATTTCTGTGTAATACGATTATATTTTTACGTCTATGCTTTGAGACTCGTCGTTTCTTTTACATTATGTCACTCGATCTCGATACCTTTCATTCACTATCTTTGCGCGGTCAAATTAGTGCGCATGACCGCTTAGCAAATTGGCTTAAAAATACGTGTGTGCAGATCCGTACGTTTTTCGTTTAACCAATTAGACCCGCATTCCTCTCACCAGCTTTCTTAGATAATTCCAACTGTACT
Organism: Ampulex compressa; assembly: GCA_038496175.1. Lineage (NCBI taxonomy): Eukaryota > Metazoa > Arthropoda > Insecta > Hymenoptera > Ampulicidae > Ampulex > Ampulex compressa. Next base: position 15,472 of record JBCFXI010002358.1, on the reverse strand, counting down.
AGAGTTCAAGGTGGAAATAACTTTTTATTCGGATGGAGAGCTTTTTTAAATAAATATTCGGCCGGCGTCCACACTGAATCGTTAATTTATTCCATGACCGTTGAAGGAGAACAAGGAGAAGTTGTACAATGTGCTCTCTTTGAGATTGTATCAGTAACTATCCTATTGAAAAAGTAATCTGTAACTAATAAGTAATCAGAACTGTCCTTATAAGAAAAAGTAACCGGGACTCGCGGCTCATAGGACCAAAATTGTAAAAAATGGTCCTGGAGAAACAAGTGTTGAAATTCTCCGGTCAATGTGAGAAGACACTGAGAAAGTCTATGGTAGGGAAACAGAAGGATGGTAAAAAAAAATGTACGCCACGGAAAGTTCCGACACCTCGGTGTGCGTTTCTTTTCACAAGAGTCTCACAATGGATTTATACACTGAATCATTCATTTATTTCGCGACCCCTGAAGGGAAGCAAGGAGAAGCTGGAATACGACCATGGAGGTGCCAGGAAGTAGGTACCGGCTGTACCTGATTTATCGACTCTACAATCAACATGCGTGCGATTTAGAAATTGCGCAGAAACTTATAATCATAGTCGGTATAATACATATTGATATATTTAATTGCAATGTTCATAGAAACAGGCAAATATAATATTGCGGAACCCAATATTGGTTATTGCCAATATAAGGGGAGGGAGAAGGAGGGTGTTAGCTGAAAAGTTGAAAACATATCCTTCAAGAAGAAACTTTTGCATCTGAGTCGTTTCGTATGACTTCGTAACATGAATTGCTTCGCCAATCGTTCAAACACAAAATAGTTTTTGTCCGCGCAAAGTTTTACTCGGATACAAAAGTTTCTTCTTGACGGACATTTTATCAATTTTATAAGCTTAACACCCCTTTTTCCATCTCCTTATACTAGCAGTAACTTACATTAGGTTCCGTAATATTCTATTCGTCTTCTTCTATAAACAATGCTACTCAATATATTAACATATATTACAATAACCATGATTATAAGTTTGTGCACAATTTATAAAACACGCGCATGTCGATCGTGGAGTCGATAAATCAGATCAAGCTGGTCCCTGCCGCCTGGTATCTCCTGATCGTATTTCAGCTTTTCCTCGCTTCTCTTCAGGGGTCGAGGAACAAATTAATGATTCAGTGTGTACGTTGTAAGCTACAGTCCTGCATTTCAATACCACTTGTTCTATCGGTGGTATTCAATACCGCGGTTCCACGGAGACATAATTGAATCGGCACATACTCTTGTTCCTTTTGTAAATAGTTATCCGCTTTATTTAGTACGGCGTGCAGTTCTGTTTTTAAACATCTGACAATTAAGGTGCCTGAGAGCTACGGTGGTGCAGTGGATAGAGGCTCAGACTACCACGCGGTAGACTCGGGTTCCAATCCCGCCCATCACCTCTGGTTTTTCTATGTGACATGTATACCGTAGCTCTGGTGGTTCGAAACCCACCTTAAACAATAGGTCCTAGGCCAAATGACCTTTGCAGTCAGTGCCGAAAAATTAATTTAAAAAAAAAAAATAAGGTGCTTCATCGAATGTCATTCCTCTGTTCGAAGGACCGATGGAACGTTATACATAATATTTTTACTTTTCATTCTCCATACAATATTCGTACTCTATTTATTAGTTTTAAGCTTGCTAAGGAACACGTTGAGGCGTTCGAAAAGTCGCTTTTGAACAAATATTTATTTAAAAAGGTTCTTCAGCCGAATAAAACGTTCGTTCAACATTGATACCACAAAGAGCGATTATTCAATTCATGCAATGTACTAGAGTTCATTACCCGTTCATGGACAAAGGCTTATAGATGATTTCAAAAAAGAGCTATTCTTATGATTAAAAATGGTTTCCGGTTTATTGCGTGTACGAGTTAGGGTATTTCCTAGCGGGAGTGAAATAGGTTATTGGAAAATCTTTTAACATTCGTGCTCTTTGCTTGCAATGTTTCAAACACTCGTTATAAAACTACTAGGTCATAACCTATTAAGTCTCTAAAGGTGATCATATGGATGTAGCGGTTTGACCTAAAAATTCGAGGATGGAGGATCGAGACTAAAAATTCATTGGATGGAAGTTCCCCATAATTGTCAAACTTTGCCAACATCGCGACAAAATTACGTCCCTATTTAGCTCTGATTGGCACTTGATACAATAGAATTTCAGCTCATTTACGTGTAAGAAGAATTTAGACCTCGTAGAAAATACACGAGAGATAAAAGATCAAAAAGAAAAAAGTAAGAGAAAGCAAGAAATTTAATTACACAATACCTAAAATCACCTTCTTTTAATACGTATATTGAAATACAGTTCTAAATGAGAATAAAATTTGTCGTTCAATTCATTCAAGTTGAGTAATACCTTATCAATACGATTTCAACATCCCAAACCTTGCTTTCTAGTAAAGTAGGACGGTATTAAACAGATGCAATTTATGCAAAATTGTTACACGTTTGTTGTAACAGTTTATTACGAACGTATTACTTTGTTTAAACAATTCATCGATAATGCCGGAATTCAGACGGAGATTTAAATACTGCCTAATAACATCTCAAGGAAAGGAGCGTATAATAGTATAAATTTCAAAAGAATAATATAAGTGAAAATTGACAAAAAGCTTTCAAGCCTTTATATTCGTAGATAAGTAATTCTAGATCTTTTATTCAGTGCTATGTGTCGCAGTGCTTCTAGTGGATTGATACAAAACTATTCTTGTCATGTTCGCGGACAACTGATTAAATCGAAGTAGTGTGTAAAAACTTGTATTTTATAAAACCAGACAACATCGATCAATTTGTGGATATTGAATTATATTATTTGAGACTCTTATTGTAGGTTTTGCAAAAAAGATTTAGACGATTTAGTGAGAAGAGTGTTTCGTATACCGGACCACTGCTCTACCTACTGAACTATCCAGAACCTCCGGACAAATCTTCTCATGAATCTTACAGTAGATCATTTCGCTCTAACATGCACCCTCGAATGTTACCTTATCTTCATGTCTTATCTGTTAGGACACAACAATAAGCAAAGTCAAGCGAGGAACACAGAGGTTTATTATCGTTTTTTTTTCGAGGATCGAACGGTACCAAGATAACTTGCCTTATTCTTCACGCATGGGGCCTCTGCTTAATTCCAGAGGTATTTAAGCAATAAAGCATTTGGTGTTTCTCAAAATTAGACGCGATTCTCGTTCATTGAAAGCACACGTATCCTATTATCTTGTTTGACCCTCTGGCCAATGAAGGGTAATCAGGTAACCGGCAGGGTTGCATTTTGTCTAAAAATGCAGGCGACTAATTACTGTAGAGAGGCCGTATAGAAACTATAAAAAACCAACAGGAGAGCACGCATTTACGAAAAACCTCCAAAATTCCACTTAAGGAGACTTGCCTGAACCGCTCTTGAAAATCAAAGCGTCTTAGCAACAACAATTTCAGGTTAACCATACTCTGCTCGAGACAGTCGGTCGTCACACAAGCACCAACAAACACGGTCTTCAAAGAATCTCTGTCTTTGACTCTGCACAAACGTTCTTGAACATCCAATCCTAAAAACAAGGTCTAACAAACCCGATTGTTATATCGAAAAAGCCAGATTCCGTGGACACTTTAGCTAGTGGTTCGCGCGATTAATTTCGTAGCGAAGAGCGTCGTGTTCCCTAGGCGTGAACAAAAAACACGAAAGCCTAGGCCAGCAGCACGACGCCAAACGTCGTGCTTGAACTTTGTCGGGCGTCAATCTTCCCGAAGCGATCCTACGACTCGGAAAGCAGTCTGAATATCCGCGAGAACATTATCGTCTTCGATCTCGTTTTGTATTACCGAGTTACCTATTCTTGGAACCATACTCACGTCGCTTTGCTTCTCGTCGGAATTTTCTCCGCCAAAATGCAATATTTTAAGAGAATAAAATCCTGCCTCTGTACCGAATGAGCTCCTATTTACAGAATCCAGGTATCAAACACGAAATTTTTTATTTGTCGGGTAATTACCTTGCTTATTCACAAGGAAACATCAACAACCCAAACATTTTGATCTTTATCTAAACATTGAAGGCCTGTAGCAGATCTCGACATAAATTTCAGACAATTCTTCGTTTGTCCTACTTTCTGGTTTTGCAAAGTGAAGTATCCATTAAAGAAAAAACGGCGGTTTTTTGTCGTATTTTATATCTTGGAAAATATATCTTTAGCCACCACGGAAAAATTTCGGCCGTCAAGATTCGAATCCGGGACAAATTAAAATTGAATGGTTTTCAGTGTTCTATTGTAGAAATCTCTGTACAATATTTAAAACATTTTTTTATGTAAACAATAAGTTTTTAAAAAGTAACTAAACAGATTTTTAGAGTATCAAAAACCATTCAATTTTGTGTGGGAAATTTTCTGATCTGTACTATAATTTCGCATGAATTTAGCAACGTACGATGTTTCTACTCAGAAAAAAAAACAAAATTCAGAAGAAGAAAAATACGATCCGTTGCGTGTATCAACGTTTTCTACAGACCTGCAAACTTAAAAAAAAAATCGAGTGTTCGGGACACCGATGTCCCATTGTAAGCTACACAAAGCCCTGTGATCAAATGTTTCCTCAGACGTTTATTTCTTTTATGCATGAGTTCCGATCCTATACTATATTGCTTTATTTTTTTTGTAAAGAACCAAGCATCAGCCATCTTATACAGAAACTACGTCTGATTACTGAATGACTATATCCGTTTTTGTCCGCCAAAATTAAACAATTGTATTATTTCGCCGCACAACTTGATAAATTCTCGCGACTGTGGAAATTCACAGATCATTAAAATTAAAACAAAAATAGAATACCTTAATCCTTGGCATTCCTGAAATCAGCTACACTTTTTAAGTAGTTATAGACGTTCTACTCCTACGATAGGTGTTATTGTTCATATTTAATCATTTATAGATTAAAGTGTGTATAAAGATCCATTTATTAATGTATTTTTGATACCGTGTTTATAATTTGCTGCGTTTCGTGTACATTTAATCGAATTCATAGTATATATGTAAACTCAGATCGGCAGCATTTGGCAAATAAAATGTTTTAAAGTGCAAAGGGTTGAAAAAGAATTACGCGTGTATCACAAATGTATTTCAACGTGCACCTCCATTATTATAGTTGACTAGTTTCCGTTTGCCTTCGCTGAGATTAAAAGCTGGAAAAAACGGCAAAACTTTAATTCTCGGAATTACAACGGATTCCACAAAAGCGCGTAATTAAAATCGTAATTATCACGCCGCCTTTAACGACACATTACAAGGCTGTTGGTTGCAAAGCTCAGAATGGAAAATTGCCTCTTAAGATTAGCAGATTTGCTCCCACGATTCGAAATTACTATCGAAATAGACAGCAAATAAACAATAAAATAGGAAAGATAATAAGCTATATCCACGACAAGCATAACCGCAATGGCAGTTAATTGTAAAAAGAAGATATGTAGATAATTGTAATAAAATTGTCGAATATGTGTTAATGTAGGCATGTCGTGTAATGACTAATGGAGTACAAATCTTTGGAAAATCGGTATATTTGGCATTACAGGATTTAAATATTAAATTTAAAAACGCAAAAAAATTTTTGTTTTTGCGAAGTTTCACTCGGATGCGAAAGTTTCTGCTTGAAAGACATGTTTTCAATTTTGAAGCTAACATCCTCCTTTTCCATCTCCTTATATTAGCAATAACTTATATTAGGTCCCGTATTATTATATCCGCCCCTTTCTATGAACAATGCAACTAAATATATCAATATATATTACAACCGTGATTATAAGTTTCTGCACAGTTTATAAATCGCGCGCTTGTCGATCGTAGTCGATAAATCAGGTCCAGCCGGTCCCTGCCGCCCGACACCGCCACGGTCGTATTCCAGCTTCTCCTTGCTTCCCTTCTGGGGTCGAGGAACAAATTAATGATTCAGTATGTAACTCATTCTGAAAATCTTGTGAAAAAAAAACGCACACCGAAGTATCGAAACTTTCCGTGGCGTACATTTTTTATCATTTTTCCATTTCCCCACCATAGACTTTCTCAGTGTCTTCTTACATCGGCCGGAGAATTCCAACACCTGTTTCTCCAGAATCATTTCTTACAATTTTGTTCCTATGAGCTCGAACATTATTCTTTGTAAGGGTTACGAAGGATGTCGCATCAAGTCGATACGCGTCGAGTGACGCCTTAATTTAGATGACAATCGAGTAAAGGATTTTGTTACGATTGCCGCTAAAAGTCTAACGACGAATTAATGACTTTCTTGATTTTCACCGATCGACGTTTAACCGTCCGATAGGACAGTTTCTGGTACGATCTCTAGCAGAGTATATTGCGCAAGTCTGAACATCGATGATCTTACGACTGATCATTAAATAATTAGCTTCTTAACTCTAGTACGCCACTATAGTGGCTTTCACGCATCTCATCGTTTCAAACGGTACATCAAAATAATAGCTTTATGATGTGGGACTTTGCATTGTACTATGTTTTCAAATATATCGTGCAAACTTGTATTATTATACAGGGCTAGCGTAAACCATTTCATCGTTTTGAAAAGGCTACATTTTCAAAAGTATTACACGTACACACATAAAAGATATATGAAAAGATATCATGAACGATGCACTTCTGCATCGCTATATTGGGCGTATTGGTCAGAATGACCTAGCTTTGATCGCCCAGCCTCCCAGATTCCTTGATTTAACCGCGATACTACGACTTCTTTCCGTAGAGGGTACGTTAAGGACCTTGTTTACTCGCCCCACTACCGCAATCCTTAGTCGAGCTCGAAGAACGCATCAGTACTGCAGTGCAGACAATTGACAGAACTATGCTACGAAATGTATGGAACGAGCTTGATTATCGCCTGAACGTGTGTCGTATCGCCAAAGGGGCGCATATTGAACATTTGTAGAGGGTATATAAACTAGGTTAGTTTGTGGTTTTTTTTTATATATCTTTCCCGTGTGTATACGTAATACTTTTAAAAATATAGCCTTTTCAAAACGAATGAATCATTTATGCCGGCCCTGTATATTAAAACGTACGTGTCCATATTATCTTAACCACTTCATGGTTTTGAACGAGCAGTGCTCGTGCACGGCGCACGTATCGCATCGCGCCAACCCGAGCACTGCCAGCGGGTTCCGAGTTGTTTGCGTTACGTACGGTAAAAAAACGTACAGCGCTGGCCAGTCGCTATTTGCCGCTCATGGGATTTGCGCATATCAATTCTTCTGTTTTAAATTGAACATTATATAATATTGCGTTTTACTTATATATTCTGTTACTGCATTAGACATTGACGGTAAGGAATGCCTGAGCAAGTGGTCACCGGATATTTTATTATTCAATAGAAAATTAAACCAAAGGGTGACCAGGTAAGGAGCTGATCAAATAACGCATAAAACATTTGCAAAGCGAATACTTGCGTAGGTGAAAATTAATAAAAACGAGGGAAAACCCTTAACGAAAGCGTCAACCCTACACTTGCGATGTCACCCTATGAAATTTGCATTTCAATGCCAGAATTTCCACTACATTCTTTGCAAAAACAATGTTATATAGAGAAGATATGTGCTTATAATAAAATATTTATATTTTACGAATAACGAGGTATATTATCCAGCAATAGACGATTACTCCCTGTATGGAGCTATATTTCAAAATATACCATACCAAATCAATTTATTGATATTTTTTGTGTAATTTATTACTTTTTCTTTTTATTATAATAATTAATTTTGTTCTAAAATTATCTAAAAATATTTGACGTTAAAATGAGGAAATTTTTTATATTAGGGTACGTTCTTCTACACCTTTTTATTGCTTCTGTTTCATTTTTAACCTTTTTTTAACCTAACCTTTTTCAAATTATGTAAACTCTTTAAATAGAAAATAAAAAACATCATGTTTTTAATCTGTTTTTTGTGAAAAAAACCTGAGCGTGAAGTGGTCAATATGTTTCTGTTAACTTACTACATAAAAATATATAAGAACATTATAATTTATTTCTTCATTACTCTACTCTTATGTAATTTCATAGTGTAAAGCACCGCCAGACACAGATCACGATGTTCCATTGTTTACAAGCAGTCCGCGACGAACACTGCTATATAGAGAAACAGCGTCGCAATAAGTCGTAAGTAAGAGGTTAATAAACTGCTAAGTCCACTTTTGCTAACGTAGCTAAATTTCAATAGCGTCATCCCTAAATCTTTTAAATCCTTGTACTGCCCGATTTCTAAGGGCTTTGCGTGGCAATTTGTCGCAACGCGTCTATGTTAGTGCTCGAACTCTTATCGCCAGGCGTGTAATAATAAACTAGTGGATGCGTGCACGCGCGCGTACGTGCGTGTGTACGTGTGTGTGTGTGTGTTCGTATTCGTGTTCGGTTCGTGTTCGTGTCGTGTTCGTGTGTATGTATGCGTGAGCGTAGCTGAAATGCGTAACAAAGGACGAAGGAGGATGTAGAGATTGGCGCGTCTTGAGAGTCGGATCGTGGTGAATAAAGCGTAGCATTGGTAATAATTTGGAATATTTAATCCAGCCTAAACTGTGATCCCTGCAGTACTTATGCATATCCACGTCTACAATTGATCACTGGACTAAGAAAAATGATCAACGATAAGTTGTCAGTTGCAGTTGCAATTACTGTTGACATAACGATTCCAACATATCAGAACAGCGAAAGTTCCTAACGAGACAACTTTTATGTGACACCGAAAAGTGCATCACCGAAGCTTGACTTGTGTTTCTTGCTGTATTAACTTCTGGCGTTCTGATTTAATTTGGAGAAACTTTCTAGTTAATTCGAAAAAGGTTGTTGTCGCCTTTGTCTATTTTAAACCTTGCCGGGATTTAAATCTAGTGTAAAGCTACTGCATTTGTCGCTGAGTTACGAATAATTGGCGTCATTAAAATGTAGATGAAACAAATCATCCCAAATATATGCCAGCTTATAATATTTCTACATTTTTACATTCACTTTTCTGTCATTTCCTCCATTCTACGTATCATACATAAGAGGCTTCTTGGTTCTTCCCTTGAATTAATTGTTGAATTAAGTAGTGTTGATTTAATCAAATTCAACAGCACAAGTTCGACATTTTGAGACGTAATATTTACCTAAAACTAAATAACCAGAGAGAATGTTCATTGTGCATCATGGCACCATAAATTCATGACATCTAACCCTTCAAACGTACCTCAGGGGTTAATCATAGAAATCGACGATCAATAAACATTGAATTTGTTCATACACACCTGTAACTTTATGAAAAGTATGTACATATGTGCAAAGAGAAAAATTCGCTATGTGGAACAATGGTTTTTATATGTTATAACCTATTTCATTACTATCACACTATACTATACTACAATACAAGAAGGGACAAAAAGTTTGAGGCCACATACTTTGTAGAAGAAAATTGGTATTATTTATTGGAAAACAATGAAGTAAGGTTGAAATCGTAAAATGTTTCAACTAAAGACGTACATGTATAGAAAAACGATTTGATTATAGTAATCAACATGCATTTATTATAAACGATTGCTTCATCCCAAAGTTTCGTTAGAATAATTAATCCGGTTATTAATAAATGTTTTGGAATATTGGGTGAGTGCAAAAGTTCGTGCGGAGTTTCAATAAATGGAATTATAAGCGTCGCAAAGTGTCGTCATTAATACTTCCATGTACATATTATATTTCGTTGGAAAGGTGACGTCTTCAGCTTTCATTAAAAAAAAAATCATTCGTTTTCATACAAACTGCTTCGAGAAATATCACTTTAAAAATGAGTATCGATAAGGTGCTTTTACGACATTTTGTGCTTTACGAGTTTCGGAAGGGAATAAACGTTGCCGCAACCGTAAAAAACATTCAGGATGTTTATCAGGATCAAGCACCAGCTAAACGAACTGTGGAAAAATGGTTTGCTAAATTTCGGCGCGGAGAATTTAACCTTGAAGACGAGCCACGCTCTGGTCGAACTTCTGACATTGATGACGATGTTTTGCGTACTTTAGTGCTCAATAATCCACGAATTTCATCAGAAGAAGTTGCTACAGCACTAAACGTTGACCGATCAATCGCTTTTCGGCGTTTAAAAAAGATGAGATTCGATTTGAAGCTCGATATATGGGTGTCCCATTTGCTGACCGAGGAAAACAAAATCAAGCGAATTTCTGCAGCCGTTTCTTTACTCGGGCGGCTCAATAATGAGTCGTTTTTGGATCGATCAGTGACGGGCGATGAGAAATGGGTCCTCTACAACAATGTTCAGCGCAAACGGACATGGAAACAGTCAGGTGAGCATGATGACGCAATGACAAAAGCCAGTTTGCACCCGATAAAGGTGATGCTCTCTGTTTGGTGGGATTGCAAGGGCATAATCTATTTCGAGCTTCTCCCCGCTGGCGAAACGATTGATTCGGACAAGTACCCCGCTGGCGAAACGATTGATTCGCCAATTAACCAATCTGAATCGAGAAATCAAAGAGAAACGTCCGATTTTGTCAAATCGCAATGGAGTCGACTTTCATCACGACAACGTCAGATCACACGTTTCGAAAAAGACGCTGCGCAAACTGAAGAGCCTGAAATGACATGTCCTATTGCATCCACCGTATTCTCCTGATATCGCGCCATATGGCTATCATTTGTTCCGGTCATTGCAAAATTATTTAAATGGAAAAAACTTTGACTCTTTGGAGGCCTTAAAAAACGGCTTCTCTTCGTTCTTCGAATCTAAACCGCGCAGTTTTTATGATCGAGGCATCCGTATGCTGCCAGAATATTGAAAAAAGATTATGGGAAATGATGGAGAATATATCATTGATCAAATAAAGATTTTTATTTGCCTAATCACTGTGTGACTTTCACTCACAAACTCCGCACAAACTTTTGCTCTCACCCAATACATATTTTGCATATTCTTTGCATTTTTATTATAAAATCTTGTAATAAGAAAACAAAAAGTATAAAAAGTCTTGTTCAGAAAGGGAGACATTATTTTTACTTAATCGACATAGAATTATCTAAACAAATTATTTTAAATAAATGTAAAATGATAGCTATAACATGATCGTTTCTCTATACAGTCATCAGTCGTCCAGCCATCTATTTCTTTTCCCTCCTTTTAAAAATATGAAATTCTACAGAATGAAAGATTGAAATTTGACCAAAAGTCAAAACAATATAAATAAAAGCGTGTTCACACTCAGCGTGCATTATAAACGGTTAATTAGCACTTAAAGGACAGCTTATTTTATTTATATGCATACTCCAACCGTGAGTACTTATTTCGCAAATGTCAAAAATCAACCTTCCGAGGGAAAGCGATAATTAAACAACATTGTATCTTTGCTATTCTCGCGGTTGGACCGTTGATAGATTAAGATTATCCGCGCAATTGCTAGCATTCCACAAGACTTCAGAATAAATCCCACGAGCCGTATTATGAGTCGCAAAAAAATTCCGGCAATTGGCTTACCGCGCGTTCCTGCGTGGTTTCTTCCATTGCGGCAAAAAGCCGCGTTGTCCTAACGATATTAACTTGGCACGTGGCCCGTAGAATGTGCCCCAAAAACTTGGAAGGACAAACAAATTCGGTAGAAGATTTAATTCCGTTTCTCTTCACATTGGCAGTCAGGTTGCGACAGATGGCAAATTGATATTTTTTTATGAGGGAGAATATTGAAGAAGAGTTTTAATACAATTTTTAATTTTGATATCACTTTACTGCACAACACATAGACATACATTCATTCATTACATACATTCCCTACATAGAACTTTATTCCTGAACGTAAGTGAATTTCAAATGTTCTCCATTCCCACTGTTTTTAGTTTATCAAAATATTAGGACTTTGAATAAGTTCTCGCTGTTTCACTCATACGGCACTCAATGTCCTTGCGGGAGCTACGGTTGTGTAGTGGATACAGGCTCAGACTACCACGCGACAGACCCGAGTTCAAGTCCCGCCCATCACCTCTGCTTTTTCTACGTGATATGTATACCGTAGCTCTGGTAGTTCGGAACCCACCTTAAACAGTAGGTCCTTGGCCAAATGACCTTAGCAGTCGGTGCCGAAAAATTAATTAAAAAAAAAAAAAAATGTCCTTGCTTCTGGATCATGCCTAATGTTTTCAAACGTTTTGAAATTGTTATGCCTTCTATTTGTATCGATTTTGCAAGTTTTTCTACCATTTGACATGGATCTTCATTACGTAATTCCTCCAATTTTTTGCCTTCATACTTTTTCGGTGCGTGAGGGAGTTCTTTATCTCCAAGAGCAAAATCATTATTTTTGAAGCGTGGGAACCAGTCGCATGTCGTTTCCGATAGAACATGCTCACTGTAAGTCTCAACAAGAATTCTGTGTGCTTCAGCAGCAGATTTCATTTGAATCAAATAGTGCAATAAAATTCGGCGCAAATACTCTTTAGTCGACACAAAACTTGCCATTTTTAGAACTAAGAAAAAAAAAAACATTTTTACACTGTGGCGAACTAACATACATTAAAATTCAAGCTTACCGATAATACTTTCTTGTAGATGCGTTATCATTTAAAATTACGTGCACATAGTTCTGGTAATACCATCTGTTAGAAAACAACGAGAACTTATTCAAGATTCTAATATATAATTAAACCTTACTCTTCTTTCAAACATTCGAGAACTCTCTTCATGATCACTCTGTTTTCTTTCCGTTACTAAAAATCCGAGAGAGTAACAGATAATACAGATATCACACATACTTCTGTGAGTAGGCTTAACTCAAATTAATTCTGGTATCGGCTCTCACAGTCATACTGGTTACAGTTCACAAATACTGCAAATCTATCCGTCCGAAAAATTCATAACCAATTCATGTTTTAGACTATCACTAATTATATGTAGGCCTGTTTCTCCACGCATAGAGTTTAATTCGGTTTGCACGAATAATCAAGTATATATTCTTTTCTTATCAAAGCATAAAATTTAAGTTGTCATTATAGCTTGATAAGGACTCCACAAGATAGTTGATACGTTGATTTTATTTATAAAAGTATTGCTTTATTCCTGGATCGAATAAGTCGACCTTCACGACAAGGGAAGTAATACAAAAACCCTTGAATGGATATTATTTTTTCTTTATTTGAATTCGGGCGCAGATCGCCAGGATTATCTGGCTTATGACATACTGCTTTAGGGTGAATCCAGAGCCACAGAGGTTACGATGCACATATCGCATGATAAATGATGCATGTGACGGGTGCAATTCGAAACTCTGATCTTTTGCGTGGGTTATCCAGCCTCTATCCACTACACCAATGTGCTCTCTAATACTTATCTTTACGCACTAAAAGGACTTTGTTCCTGCTGTACTGACGCTATTAAACGTAAGTTAGTATAATATTAAAAATTATATTACGTATACGTTTCATGAAGTAGATTCGTAAGCGATATGCATCTTAAATACAATTAACTTCTTTTTACAAATTATTAAATTCTACACGTTAAATTAATAATTCTACATATTAAATTGCGGATTATTAGGTGTAGGGCTTAATTACGTCCAATTTATTCAAAAAGGATGATCGCTTCGGAGATCGAAATGTATTAAATGTATTTGTGTATTAACCGATTGTTTACCATTGTCTCTTCTTTGCAACGTTTGTTTCTCCATTGATTTCTACCTAAGCAGTGGAACTTTTAGTATTGATTGTTGTAACTAAATGTTGTACTGACTACTATAGAAGTTACAAACCCAATCAAAATATTGTTTCTCTAATTACCTTGCGATAGGAAATGAATTAATTAGTGCATTATTTGGGTTTGCACTTGGCTTTGGCATATAATGGGTTAATATTTGATGACAATATTATATTCAACATATATCTTTTAATATACATAAAGATTCACTTTTCTTTTTAAAAAGTATAGAGTTTTGATACGTGATATTTTCAATACTGCAGGTATCGCGTATTGAAGAAGAAGAATCAAATTCTTCAAGCGTTGAAGAAATTTGTCATAAAGTACTCACGCGTTTTAGAAAATTATTCTAGGCATCGCAAGAATAAGAGAAGATAAAAAATTTGTTATTTTTCCAATTGTTCCTAGTGCCGCTTTCCCCGGTCCAAGCAAATTACTATTTTAACATAAATACTTAAAAAAATACATCCACGATGTACATTTATCATTGAAACTGAACAAAAAGCATACTTTTCCTTCAATCTTTCAGAGAAAGGGACTGTTGTAGGGAAAAAGTTAAGTATAAAATATGTATATATATATATTTTTTTTTTTTTTAAATATTGACCATTACTGTCCTTATGAGAAAAAGACACTTATGAAATACGAGGTTTGCTCAAGTAATACTCGGGCTAGTTTCACACGAAATTAATTCATGACAACCAATTTTAAATTTATAGAAAGAACTTTTCATTGAAAGTAAAATAACCCAGGTATTATTTGACCAAACCGTGTATTTTCTGTTATCAGACGGTTACAAAATCGTCGATTTTCAGAGAGAGAGAGAAAGAGAGGGCGGGGGCATTCGTAGGAAACTCCTCGGTGGCGATTTGTCCGTTCGGACAACGTATTTGTTTTCTGAGTAAAGATATCGTGCACGAAAAATTAGTTGTTCTAAACTCTGCTTTGCAGTTTTATTTTTTTTCTTTGGTTACACTCGTCTATTTTTCACCAGTTTCATACCATATTTTCAGAGAAATTCGGTAACCAGCTACAACCATAACATACATAGATTGTTAAAAAGAAGATTAACGTCTACCATTAAAAAAGGGTTGAAAGATGTAAGGTGGCAATTTGGGAAATCCATATCTCAATTATGTTCCCTCTGATAAGGGAAATAATATAATAGAAGCACAATGGATTAAGGTTATTTTACAGTAACAAACAATCGTATATTGATATAGAGTAATAACGGTAATATAAATTATTTTTAAATTGTATCTAATATGGATAATAAATTGTACAGAGACTCGTAGAAAAACACTTCCATAATACATGAGTACTGAAATATTTCATGTATTAATAAAAGTATTAATTAAAGTGGAAATTAACTTGATAACTTGACAAATTAACAGTTAAACATTCATCCTTTATTTTACATACATATTTAATATATGTAACTTCTCTAATATTCTACCGGAATTGCATTTTATTCTCGTCTTTATCATTTGGGAATTTTGTCGCCCTTTCAACAGCATTATATTTTAACTTGAGCTCCAAAAATTCAATGATTAGAGCAGTCTATAATAAAATTACAAAATATATGCATGTGGTGGAGCTTATTTTAGTATTACCTTTGTTCGGTCCCAAAGACCGAACGAACTCGAACAAACAAAGACACGGAAAAACGACAAATACCAGCCGATTGCTTTACGACCTTAGGGGTAAATTTTCACCGGACCTCTGCTTAATT
>JBCFXI010002357.1:0-24323 GCA_038496175.1 Ampulex compressa | reverse complement strand
GAGCTGATATTGCAAGGCTTGTGTGTGAAAAAGTTCTATTAATTCTACACAGTAGTTTTTGGTTGGTGAAAAACGAAAAACAAAACGAAATGACTTTCCGAACAACCCAATAAATAATATATTTAATTGAAAACGCAGTCACGCAGATAGTGGTTGACGAAACAGTAATGTCCGTTAATGGTATATGTGTATTTAGATACAATGCGTTAAACACTTCTTGCCTGCATGATAAACGAGGAAGTATAATGATCAGATTTATGATTGGCTATGCCACAATAGCTAAAGAAAAAATTTATACGAGAATACATTATACACGTATATATATAGTTATGATACGCTGCGCGCTTCTCACATGATAAGCGAAGGAATATTTTGACAAGATTTATGATGGCTGCGCCATAAGGATTATAGATAAGCTTGCAAACAAATTCAAATTGACTTGTCAAGACATGAGACTTCCATGTGAATCGAAGCTTTGACTTTCTGCGGATGCCGATTCCACAGCACGTGGTCTCGCTCAGATCATCGTCGCAAGACGAAAGACGCAGGACACTCTGTTACATAGTACGTTCATCTGCTCTGGCTTTTACAAGGGTTGCTCTCTTAAAATCGTGGAGAAAATGCTCACTCTTGAGAACAAGCGTCTAGTTTTATCCTCACCGTTGTTCATCGACCATTTCTTTTAGGACCAGACAAGGTGCTCAAAAATTAAATTTCTCATCCAAATTCTCGCACATCAATGCTGATATTGAGTTTCTCCGAAATCGGCCCTCGTTGCCCGAATTTAGCGACGGCCGTCAGCTGTCCTGGCAATTACGGTAACTAAATACCAACTCCATAGTCAATAATCCATCCGATTGTTAATCAGTATTACACATCTACTAATTCATATTAATATCGTATATGATAAAAATTATATCTATGAAACTCAACAACGTTTCCTATGATTATTCATTATCAGATTATAAATAAATGATACATTTTGGCTAGCCATATGCTTTCAGCTACGTTTACATTCGGTACGTTTAGTAACATTATTGTTACACGCATTCTACACACAGAGTGCACCTTAAAAGTACCGCGCATTTTCTGGGAGAAATATATTTATCCATTGTACCTGTACAAATACTTAAAATTCTTCAAAATACTCTCCCCCAGCATCTATACACTTGCGAGGACGCGTCTGCCATGCCTGGAAGGCACCCCGAAACTCCTCCACGAAAATGTCTTTTGGGAACGTTGTAACGTGGCTTTTAATGTTTTTTTACGGACTGCCAATGCTTTCCTTTCATCTCTCTCTTCAGTCGGGAAAACAAAAAAAGTCGCACGGAGCCAAGTCGGGACTGTAAGGGGACTGGGGGACCAGCGGGTGTTGCTCCGGGCCAGGAAGTTGTTAACAATGAAGGACGTGTAGCTGGGGATATTGGGAGCCCGATCGTGTCTTTCATGTCAGCCCTCACACGTGCGACCCGGCGATTCAATCTCTGGAGTACCTGCAAGTAAAAGGCTGAGTTGACAGTTTCTCCCTGCGTCACAAGCTCGAAATGGACGATTCCTCGGACGTTAAATAAGACAATGAGCATCGTCTTGATGCGATATTTTCTCATTCGCACTTTCTTGGGGTGGGCAGATGATTTTGTGTGCCACTCACTGCTCTGCCTTTTCAATTCTGGGTCGTACTTGAACATCCAGAATTCGTCTCCGGTTACGACAGAATTAAGAAAGTCCTCATTTTGAATCAAATCCAACAATTCTTGACAGCGCAAAACTCGAGTTCTTTCTGATCTTCCGTCAACACTTTCGGTACAAGCTTCGCGCAGACATTGCGCATTTGCAGATTCTCGATCACTATCCCATGTACCGCAAATGTGGACATGTTTAGGGTGTCAGCGATTTTCTGGATGCTTTATCGACGGTCGGAACGCAAAACTTCGTGCACACGATTCACGTATTCGTCGGTTCTAGCCATTGTTAGGCGTCCAGAACGGAGTTTGTCGGCGATATCCTCCCGGCCCTTTTTGAACGCCTTGTGCCATCTCCCGGACTGTGACATTGAAATGCAATCGTCCTTCAAGGCCTCTCGAAGCATTTCGAACGTTTCGGTTGCATTCTTTCCAAGCCGTGCACAAAACTTGATTGCGTATCGCTGTTCAAGCGAACGCTCTATCACGCCGTGTTACAAAGTCGAAAAACACGCTTTGCACGGACTTTCCATTCAGATTGCTCGGAGCAAACTGACGACCGGTTGCATTGGAAGGGCAGACTCTTCACCAGATTTCCCGACCCGTTTTACACCGTTGCGATGGATAGTCGCGACATGATAAAATCATGCGCATTACTTTTATAATATACCATGTATATGCGCGTGCCTTGTTCGATCTATCACTGTATCATCTACGTAGTTTCCTAGAAATATAATTCTACTCTGTTTCAATGATCATCCGGTAACGGACATGTTTAAAATTCATTCTTAAATCTCTTTCCAAAATGTCCAGGAAGGTACAAAATTTAATTCATCATTTGAAAGCTCAAGATTTATACTTTATGTAACTAAATTTTATCAATACTCCCAGTTTATGTAAAAGGGAACAATTATAATTTCTGTATAGTTACGTGACTGTCGTAGAAGATTTTAAATCTGAATTTTTAACAGGTTTTTCTTACTTATTTCTCCGACAACCTGGTCTCAAATTTTGCGAAGATGTGTGCTTCATGCTAATAAACAAACTCTATGAATTTCATTGAACTCTCTAGTCTTTCAATTTTGGCACGTACCGTTTTAAGGTGTATGGCCGATGATCGGTTGCTCCCTATTCTCGCTACTATAATCTTTTCCATAAAGTCGGACAAGAGACACCATTACCTAGATACGCGGCTTATCTTTGCAGTATGCCGAACAAAGGAGACCGCGGACAAAAGAACTGGCCAAACCCGAGTCAAGGCAAGTAACACATTTAAAATCGAGCCTAAAAAATATTGTCATCAATTTTTTAAATTCCAATTTTTTTAAATTTAACCTTTTGCACTCCGAACGATTTTGGACGTCGGCTACCAGCTACTCAACGCCACTTTACGGCAGAAACGAACATTTACAGACCCTCGTATTATTTTTTATAATTTTGGAACTAAGTAACGTATTATAATGATATTCGACTTATATGAATTGGTTGAGACCGAGGAATGTATATTTGAAAAAAAATCAATATTTTATTGTTTATAATTTTGTACAGTATGATAAATTTTGAAACACTCCCCAATATGCATTGCAGGCTGGTTAGTGCACGTTTGACAGTAATAATTTGTTGTGTAACACACAATGATGACAATGTAATTTGCCACCAGGTGTATTCCTGTTAGAACACACAAGACAGTCTCGTTTTCTTTATCCCGCATCTTTAATATGTAATTTGTTGTCTAATCTATTGTCCGCAAAAGATGTGGATGGACGCGTTCTCGATACACAAAAATCGCCCCTCAATTGGTCAATTAGTGTTTGGACAAACTTGTGGTGTGTCATTGGCGTTTCATTATTTGTTTGTTTTGACATACGATATATTATATATGAGTTTATCACACACATTTCCAACCCCGAAAAAAATAACTTTCTCCACCATTTTAGCGATTTACGGAGGAAACAAGACTTGTTTATTTGTACTTATGTCACTATACAGTGCGTGCTATGATCGCATACCGACCTTTCTTCTACAAAATCCCCTTATCGCTCTTTTCAAGTGGCGCCGAGAAGTGCTCGGATCGTCGTGAGCACGCCTCTCACGTTTTCGTCTCATACAAAACACGCTGACATTTCTTGTATATATCTTAGTAATTTGACGATATTTTGATTCGATTTCTTGTGCCATTTCAAGAAAAAAGTTAGGGAAACATGCATGTCTCAAGAAGTTGCGCTGAAATAACTCAATTCCCCGTAATCACTAATAAACTTGAATGTCCCCTGAGAGGGGACATGTGAGTGATGGCTCTTTCCGAAATTCACCTCTTAACTGATCTATAAGCGTTTTGATAAGCTGATAATGGTAAGTCGTTTGTTTTTTACTTTTTTCCAAGGTTTGTTAAATTGTATATGAGTTGATAACACATATTTCCAGTCCCCAAAAAAATTTTCTCCATTATTTCAATAACTACCGCATCAAACCATAAGTTGAAGCATATTCATCCGCACGATCCATACCATTCATGCTTACTGTACATTCTAAAACCATTTTAGGCTTATCGACTAAAATAACATTTCTACCGTGTAATGTTCTCAAAGTATGGCATTAATGTATTATTATAGTTGCTGACTATTATAAAGATTCTCTTATTTTTCCACGCAAGAAGCGTAACGTTATTCTTTCTGTATGCAACTGTTTTTTTATTATTAAAAACTGTGGTTTTCGTATATACGTTGATATTTCATTTCGGTTAGCTTTTATTGCGCCAGTAAGATGACATTTCATTTTTAATAATTCTTCTGCTTAAAAAATGGTGTTTTAGTATCTATCGGTGTACATATCGTATCCTTTTGCATTAGGAATTCTGTCTAACAATTTCTTGTATTCATGTAATGGAATTCCAGTGCTTACTGAAAGTTCGGGCCAGAAAATGTTATCACATGTTATGGTGTCAAAATACAAAAGTATTGTAAACAAGTATATAGTTTTTGAATAAGCTAACGCAATACGCATATACCCCATTTAGTTGACTTATTCCGATTGTATTTAATAAATGATATTCTTCCTTTGAATTTAACCGCAAATTCGTCAACAGATATTGTCTTATCTGGTATGAAATGTTATCTACATTTAGAATCTATATATTCTAAATAATTGCTAGCCTTTTAAATACGCGTTCTAACCGTACCATCGCTTTGTGTTGATTTCTTCAAATAAAGCATCCAAAAGATTTGCATAAATCAGTCCCTACTGAATGTTTCGGGAAAGAAAGGAATTCTGCTATTGGGAGCAGTACACCAATAGTCTTGCACATGTGGTGTGCGAGAATTTTAACGGTATTTAGACGTTTGGTAAAGATAATGCGTTGGAACAATGCAGTCTTAAAGGCGGACGGTCGCGCCTACCGTCGCGCCATAATGTATACAAAGGGCATAGAAATGTTGAGTGTCCTATGGCCTTAAATGTATGAGCGTGTGTATTTGTCTGCGCGCCGAAAAATGCACTGGTTAGTCTTGTAGAAGCAGTCGGGAAAAGACAGTCGATCAGGAGAGTCGGGAAAAGATAGTCGTTCAGGAACGTCGTGTAAAGACGGTCGATCGAGAGAATCGCGTAAAGATATTCAGAGAAGTCGGGTGCGAACTGTAAAGAAGTACGACGTAAAAGTTAGTTACGAAGTACGACGACCAGATCAATCTTAAATTCCAATTCTCTTCGATTAGCAATAATTTCAATAGTGTTTGTATATATTTTATTCCTATCAATAAACTATATATGTATATAAGGTAGGACCATAATACCCTTCCGGTTTTAGGCTATTTATTCAAATCTTCATAAAATTAGTTATAATCATCGGATTTAGGTTAAATATGCGCCGTTTTGTTCGATAACTCGTTGCCAACGAGATTCCAACTTCATTATACCCCGTTAGTAGAAGCCTACTTCCCTATTGGCAAAAAACTCGGGCAGCCAATTTCCGCAGACCTCTCTGGAGGCCAACTTTTTATCACCAAGCGCATTCGCCATGAACAGGAACAGGTGGTAATCACTTGGTGCCTGGTCCGGACTGTAAGGTGGATGCATCAGGACCTCCCATCCAAGCTCCCGGAACTTCTGCCGCGTCGCGCAAGCGATGTGTGAGGCCTTGCGTTGTCCTGATGGAACAAAATTTTGCTTCTGTTGATCAATACAAGCCGCTTTTTAGCCAATGCTTGTTTCAAGCGATCCAGTTGCTGACAGTACGGTACCGAATTGAGCGTTTGGCCATACTCGAGGAGCTCATGGTGGATGATTCCCTGATAATCCCACCAAACCCATTGTAAAACCTTCCTAGCCGTTAATCCTGCCTTGGCCACCGTTTGGGCTGCTTCGCCAAGCTTCGACCACGACTTTTTGCGCTTAACATTGTCATACGTGACCCATTTCTCATCGCCAGTTACCATACGCTTCAGAAAAGGGTCGATTTTGTTCCGATTCAACAGCGATTCGCAGATGGAAATTCGGTCCATAATGTTTTTTTCGCGATAACTCATGTGGCACCCAAATATCCAACTTTTTTGTAAATCCAGCGGCCTTCAAATGTCTTTTGATCGTTGTGGGTGGTACATTCAATTTTTCTGACATCTTTTTGACCGAGATATGGCGATCTTCCGCGAATTTTTCAAGAATTCCGTCGACATTTGTAGTGAGTGGTCTTCCTCCGTGGTAATGGTCGTCGGTGTCGAAATTTCCTGCTTTAAATCGTCTAAACCATTCTTCCACCGTACGAAGTGATACAGTTCCATCTCCCATAACATCATTGATCTCTTTGTGCGTTTGTGCAGCCTTTTTGCGTTGAACGAAAAAAAATTTCAAAATTCCACAGATATCTCGGTTGTTTGCTTCCATTTTTGAACGGCTACATTTCGAGAACTATTCAACCAAACTAAACAAACTGAGCGTCGTGTTTTGGCTAGTGACATAACCTATTATATATATATATGTAGGATTCCTTTTGATTGACTAACTCCCAGGGATCACTTGAGACAAAACTTATATTTATTAAGGAAACAAAGTACAGAAAATGAAGAGATTAATACATGTTCGATCGGTGGACGCCAAGACCCAACTGCCGACTTTTCTACGCTGCCCTTTGTGCTCGGGCCCTACGCCGCGAGCCGTCGTAGCCCCGTGACTCATTACGACGCGGCGTACGCGTCAAAGCCATCCCTCATATACAGTCAACCCTCCTATAACGCGGTACTCTCAGAACGCGGTTTCCACATAACGCGGAGCTGAAAATGCGACAGCTCTCCTATAACGCGGTACTCTCAGAACGCAGTTTCCATATAACGCGAAGCTGACAATGCAACAGCTCTCCTATAACACGATACTCTTACAGCGCGGTTTCCGTCAACAGCATCCCATAAGTTCCTTCCGCGTAGCCTAAGAATGTTTAGCCTATGTTTAGTTCGTTAGGGTCTATTTAAATTATAAGGTAACAGATGGCGCCAGTTTCATGTAGGTCCAGGCAGTCGGATCGCGACATAGTAACTAGATATGTTTATATAAAGATTATCTCCGGCTTATCTGATAGCCGTCTACGATATCGGTTTTAGTCTTCTCAGAGCTCTTTCACAGTGTACACGTTTTGTTGGTGACCAAGTCTTTCTAAAAATTTTTCTTTCTTGTTTTTGTTTCTTTCTTGTCTTTCTTGTTTTTGTTGGAAAACAGTTTTTCAGTTTAGTTTTGGTATCATTTCTTTATATAAACTCTTCAATTTAATAAAAATAATTTATAATTTATAATTTATCTTGTCCTTATTGGTCTCCATATAACGCGGTACGAATAATGTGATTTGTACTAATTCTGCGTTTCTTATAGCGCGGTTTCCATACAACGCGGTAGACGGTTTCCATAGAACGCGCTACGAATTACTCTGGTTTGTACGGTTAAATCCGATTTTCTTATAGCGCGGTTTCCATAGAACGCGGTACGCACTCACCGCGTTATAGGAGGGTTGACTGTGTGTGTGTGCGTGTGTGCGTGCGTGTGCGTGCGTGTGCGCGTGTGTGCGCGTGTGCGCGCGTGTGCGTGCGTGTGCGTGCGTGTGCGTGCGTGCGTGTGCGTGCGTGCGTGCGTGCGTGCGTGTGCGTGTGCGTGCGTGCGTGCGTGCGTGTGCGTGCGTGCGTGTGTGTGTGTGTGTGTGTGTGTGTGTTTGCGACAGTCTCAATCGCCCTGCGCTTAAGTTTTAACCAGTAAGATTCAGTCATATTGTGTAAATATTTCTCATGGAGTTTTTCTCCTTCCAGTAGTGGACATCACGATATTTGTAAACTACTTGAGGCGCGCTCGACTGCGTATCGGAAACGGTGCAAATATCTGAAATCAACCAGCAATTAATTTTTTTTATAATCGGAGAGTTTCGATTCATCCTGACCTAAAGTCACCTTCGAAAGAATTGAGGCGCACTCGACTCTGTATCGGTGTAACCGATAAGACCAAGGGTCAGTTTGATGAGAGTTAAATCCAAACGTAAATTTCGCGGTGGACAGGAACTCGAATTTAAGCATTTTACCTTGAATTTGAGAAATGATCACCAAAATTCGCCCAAAATCATTAGTCAATTTGCCTCATCCTAGGGGAGTGTCGCGTGGACACGCTTGACCCAAAACCGTAAATTTCTTTATCTTAAAACTATACTAAAAATCGGTCAAAACGATAGATCGTGACACCCCCAAGGAGTCGGGGAGTCTATGAAGATCTCCCTCACGTAAAAAAAATATTTTCGGCGCTGAATTCGAGGGATATTTTGCAATTGTGTCCGTTTCGCGACGAATGTGCGCCTTCCTGTAAACATTATTTGATGTACTTTTGTTATTATTGATGTAGTTTGTTGTAGATGTATTTTTTGCGAAAACGTTTCACGAATTGTCTTGAATATTGTATATCACGAACAAAGTGATTAGGAGTTCCTAATATATACATTAGATAACGTGCATCGTCGAAAAAGGCGCCACCGAATTCGAATTCTATAATACTTTAAAAAGTTTAGGGAAAGAATTTGCCCGGAGCGTCTAGGTAGCTCAGTAGTAGAGAATGTGTTGGGTAAACGAAGGGTCCTGTGTCCAATTTTTTCTACGCTTTTTTCTTGATATGGCTCAATTCATCACCTTAAATTCCATATTTTCTTTCATTTTTCTTTTCTTAGTTTCATTTTTCCCTAAATTTTAATATAAAACCTTCAATTAAATATTGAGCCACGCATCATGCGGATAACAAATATTGACTTTCTCACACGCAATGTAGTTCTGACGACTGAAATTTAGCTCCACTTCAACTACATGAAGAAATTATTAATGTGTGAAAAGTAACTGCTCGTTAAGACCGCATTCACAAATTGCCTTTTATGTAAAATCTAGAATAAATATATGAGAAGACTACCAGTAGCCGAGTCCTCGGTCAATCTTCATCACGCTTACCGTGCTTCCAAGAGACCGTTAAAATTCATTCGTATAATCGAATTCGTGAGGTTGGTTTTATGACCCGACCAGAAATCACCTCCAATTCGCAAATAGATGTACGAGGGTGGTCCGATAAGTACTTAGTCTCACCGTCCGATGGTGCAATTATCGTAAGAGAAATATACTATCGTGTAATATATTCTTGTAGACAGCTGCCGTCAAAATTGCAGCCGAATTGGACTCGTAGTTTTGCTTTGGCCGGGTTTGAAAGCGGGCGTGTTCACGAATTTTAGGAAAATAGAAAAAGAGCAATATCGTTCGGTGAATCGATTCTTATTTTTGGAACGAAATCAAAGACCGCTTAAATGCTGTTTACGGTGACTCTTCTCCTTCGATGGCGGCCGTCAAAAATTGGTTTAACGAATTTCACCGTAGTCGCACGTCGGTGTTTGATGAGCCACGCCCAGGTGCTCCGAAAACGACTACCATAAGAGCTACGGTGGCGTAGTGGATAGAAGCTCAGACTGCCACGCGGCAGACCCGGGTTCGAATCCCGCCCATCACCTCTGGTTTTTCTATGTGATATGGTATACCGTAGCTCTGGTGGTTCGGAATCCACCTTAAACAGTAGGTCCTAGGCCATATGACCTTAGCAGTCGGTGCCGAAAAATGAAATAAAAAAAAAAAACGACTGCCACGGAGGATAACGTGACGAAAATTCACGACCTCGTTTTGGCAGACCGCCGATTGGAGGTGCGCGAGATAGCTGAGGCAGTAGGCATCTCAAAAGATCGCGTGGGTCATATCGTGCATGAAATATTGGGCATGAGAAAGTTGTCGGCGCGATGGGTGCCACGTTTGCTTACTCCGGACACCTCGCACCTCCGCCGTCGCCACTGCCAAATTGTTCGAATTAAGCTACGAACTGCTGCCCCATCCACCGTATTCTCTAGATTTGGTCCCGTGCGACTTCTTTTTGTTTCCAAACTTGAAAAAGTCACTCGCTGCGCAGAAATTTGAGTCGAATGAGGAGGTTATCACCGCCACAGAGGCCTACTTTGAAGACCTCCAGAAAACGTTTTTTTTTCAGACGGGTTAAAGAAGTTGGAGCATCGCTGGATCAAGTGTATTCAGCTAAAAGGAGACTATGTTGAGAAATAAATCGCCACTTTTCTAAACTTTTCGTTTTTCTTTTGTAGGCTAAGTACTTATCGAACCACCCTCGCAATTTATCAATTTTGATAGGCTTACATAAGCAAACGTAAAACGCTTAAGCAGACAATCTTCCTTACAAAAATTACGATTTTCCGTTATTAATGTTTATCTCCAAGTTCGTGTTTGTTTTTCATATTCACGAACGATGGATAACATTATTTGTATGATAACGATTTATGAGAAGCTAATCCGTAATGTACAATTGGTATTGATAGCGTGATTGTAACAACATTAATGAGGATTACGAGCTTAAGCGACTGTTGCTTCATTGATATCAATATTTTTGATGAATTTAAGCAATCATGAATCTGCTGTGAAATACCAGTGCACATGAAAAATACTTCGGCACAGGATTTTGAACTGGAGTAATAGCAGAGTTTTTGTAGCAAAACTAGCAAAACCTGGATGTACTGTCTTCGTAAACAGAAAACATTACTTTCTGTATCACAAAGAAAAATACACTTTCGGGAAAAAAAATGAAAATATTACAAATAAAAAGAAAACTTACTTCAAGTGGTGTCTGCGTGATATTTCTGAGATTCTTGAGGTACAGGGGCGATTTGTATTTTATGAAGTACTGCATCATATGTTGGTATCGAGTATTAAGAGCTCTCTGAAAACCCCGGCGTGTTTCAGAAACAATAGCGTTGATGACATCAAATACCTATCAATAAAATCATTCGTTTATGTGATATTTCATAGCATTATAGGATCTTAATGTTAACATTAGCAGATATATGTCTTGTCTATTTATATCAATGTATACAGAGGATCTTACAAGTGTTCAAATAAAAATGTGTATCGAATCAAACATATGTACATCTGAGAAATTGATTTTCTTTTTTGAGCAGTGAGGGAAGGAAAATAAATTCAGGAACATGGTTGTAAGAAATAGGTAAAGTATGAAGGATGTTAAGTCGGTACTGTCAGATGGAGATATGACAAATTATATCGTCAGTCTGATCTGAAACAAATACATGCTCATTGAAATTCTAACAGGGTATCTTCTGATTATTAATCTTGAGGATATTTTCTGATTATTAAGGTAAATAACACATATCCTATCAGATATGGAAATGCTGATTACAACTGTTATTAATAAGGGAAGATCTGTGGGTCATAATTAAAAAAAAACATGGTCAGGAGTCAATTAAAACCAACAGTCAAGCAAGGGCCACTATAGCAATATAGTAGAATCCCCATGAATGCCGCTTAAGAGCATCTTTGTAAGTTTCGCTATACTGCTCCTACGGCTATATCTTCTACATCGGATCGAGCTAAGCATGCATTATGGTACACAATTTGATATACAGCAGGACTCATTGGAGAACAGTTCACTGCTTGACAGTGATTAACGCGATAATATAACTTTTTAAGTTGAAATAGATATTAACATATTGATCTGATTTTATCGATAGAATTGAGACTCAATACGACATAATTATGACCACATTTACTTAATTAAGTAAATACTTATTCTATAACTCATTTTATTTTATTATCGGATTTTTATTATTCGGGTACATTAAAAAAAAGCGGATTATTAATCACATTCGAAATACTAAGGAAAGGACTTAGTAAGGTGGATACACGTTCACGCACTGGCCGTTTTATGGTAAGATAAATCCAGTCAGCGGTAAAATATTTTTCCATAAACAATATTCATCATGTATCATTATATACCCCAATAAAGCTAATTTAGTTTAAATATAATATAAAAGTTATGAAAAATGTAAAAAGTTTAAAAACATTTTATATATCAGGTGTACCGGTATGAAGTGAGCGTTTTTTTTTGTTAAAATGAAACACCAATTTTGAATGGGAAAGTAAAAAATGACTCGATGGTCGGCCCTCTGACCTAGGTCGTTACATATGAGGCAGTATATCATATATATCGTGTTTAGTCTTATTTTGATCGAAAAAATCTCACTTAGATGTTAAAAAATATGTCAAAGAAAAAGAAAAAAAATTGTAAATGTTCATGACATTTTTTAGGCTGCTTTTTAAATGCTTTGATGGCCTCATCTTACATTTGACCTCTTCTCTTTTGTCCAGAGGTCCTTTTGTCCGCTGTCCACTTTGTTTAGCAGAATATAAAAGCAACAAGGGAGCCTGGGAAATAGTGTCTCCTTCCTCTTAAATGTCGCAAATCGTATTCATGATAAGTAACGTAGAGACTTTTCAGTACTCGTAAAGCTGTCCCCACACAAGTGTCAAGGAAACATGAGAGGCATTGAGAAGGTATCATGAAAAGGCATCATTCACGAAAAAAGCGTACCTTTTAAGGAGTATGTAATAAGAAGTTATGTGAATGAAGAAAAAACTAGATCAAAAAGTCAATCAAGCCATTGTTAAGAGCCTTAGTATGGAAAAGTATTGTTATGCTTGTTACGGCTTTAGGTACCAACGGGAAGGAAGGTGTGAGCAAGTGGTCAATAAGTATTTTATTATTGCACAGAAAAGCGAATGAAGAGGTAACCAAGTATCGACCTAGTAAAATAATCATAAACATTTGGTGAACGAATATTTTTTCAGGTAAAAATTGAAAACAATCGACATTTTCCAAACGAACTCATATCCAGATAAATACGACGTACACGCGCGGATGCGCATAGAAGCTCGACAATACGATCAAAAACTTAAAGAAAATAGATGCTGAAGGAATTAATCCAGATATAGATCGCTAATATTTAATTTTTGGTCTACCTGCTATATGACGAATAACAGAAATTTCTTCAAATAATACAGAACTTGTGAAAGGGGAAAAGTTCGATTGGCAGATGAAATATTGTGAGTAAGGATTATGAGGGGTTTTCTTTTATAATAACCCTCTAAGATTATTAGAATGCAGGATGTCTAGTAGATTCTTACCTTGAAAGAGAATTTTACATCTAGCAGAAAGTTTGTGAAGAATTATTAAGTTTAACCGTAAGGATTGTAACAGTGGCCGTTGTGCTCTCTAGAATTGAACCGTTCGTTGAGCGATAGTAATACTTGACAACGCCAGAGACGGCCTGAATCAGTCGACGTAGGTACGAGCAGACAAACAGATACGAAAGCTTACTGTTATAACACTCGTATTCTGTCAACGAGCCGCCGTACGTTTCAGTTTGTTACAATAAGCCCTAGCCTGTTAAAGTTGGAGCAAAAGCAGTACACCTTGCGCCTCGAGAAATGCATGACTAGTTACCGCGAGACGGGCTCCCAAAAAATAAGCAAAAGGACAAGTTTCACTAATTCCTCCTACTGATCTCCTTTCTTCTTACGTACGGAACCAAAGAGCCAAGGGTACGAGAAGAAAGGAAACAAAGTTGTTGCAGAAAGAACTGGAAGTATACTTCCACAGACAAATGTAATATCGGATGGTCGACAACGACAACAAATATATAGTTACTGCAAGTGTAAGACATAATACATTTGAGTTGATCAAAGATAAAATGATTAGGCTACTTTCTCAAAAATTCTAGAGCAAGTCTAAAGCGATATTGGAGTTTGTACATACTGATATTTATGGTTCGATGCAAATAATGACCTCAAGAGGTAAGAAATATGTATTAATATCCATGGACGACTTTAGTGGATTCATTCATATACCTACTGAGTTACAACTCAGACGTCTAAAATAAAATTCAGGAATTCACACAGTATGAAAATACGATACAGTCAAATACCTAGAACTTTGGGACCTGATACAGGGAGATAATGTATAAAAAAACAAATATGGAATTATTCATGGCGGAAGAAATAAAAGCACAATATATCATCAGATATACTCCAGAACAATATGGCATTCCAGAAAGGAAAAAGCAATTACTACTAAAAATATACATACGCATGCTGATCGACTCAGGACTGCCAAAAAAATATTGGAGAGAAGAAATTAATGATACAACTTCTATATAAAAGAGACTATACATTAATACATTACATTAACAGTAATACTATACATTAACAGATACAATTCTTTTAGATCGCTGAGACAAAATGCAACGAAATTTACAACAGGTGCGCACATTCGTATGAAGAGTCTCTTTTGTACGAAAGTAGCCGAGAAACTAATTGGGGAATAAAGCTAACCGATACAGATTTACAGAATTCAATTAAAAGATGTCTTTCGTATACTTCTACAAATAGGATAATTATAAATAAAGACATAATAATTCATCGATGGTATACATAAAAAGGAACAAGTTGTACAAAAGGAGAAGCCATTGGATGATATCAAGGATACAGAAGAACCAACGACAATAATAATTCTAGGCAAAAATAATGAGATATCAGAAACTAATCCTAAGGAAAAGGATGGCGAGACTGTGGAGGATGATACAATTGTTACAACTAAAACGGGACGTGCCCGAACCAGGATCCAAAGTATAAGTCGCAAAGGAAGACAAAAGAAGGTCTGAAAAGAAATGAAGTGCAAAAATTAAGTTACTGGTACAGCATATGCCACAGAGTTACAAATGGCAGAAGTCATATTGGAACCAGATACAGATGGAAGTGAATGATAATGCCAGACAAAACGATGAATCGTTGTAAAAGATGTCTGGAAGCTGGCTTCACGCCGTACCGCTTAATACGTAATAAGATAAAAAATGGTACTAACAAACAAACACAGGTCTGATAAAGGCATCTAGAAGGAAGGCTAGGTTAATGGTAAAAGTTTGTAGTCAAAGCCCGGGAGTTCTGTTACTGAATCTTATGCTTCAGTCGCCCAGTTGAGCTCTATTTGTTTAACCACTGCATTGACTTCTCACTATGGGTTATACACATATTGAATGGATGTAGCCATCGTTTATCTATATGAATTTTTGGCGGACAATATCGTAAAATGTATGACTTTTTGAAAACGAGTTATTTGATTTGTTATGGTAGAAATCGATATATATGAAATATCAGTAAATTTAGTGTTAATTATGTTCAGCCGAAGTCGTTGGAATTCTCGTTAATCAATCAATATGTTTAGTTATTCTGTACAAAAATTGATACTAATTTTCCATGATAGGTTTCGTTTTTTTTCTATGTATTTATATAACATTTGAAAGGTTCCGTACCACGAGGATTCCGTTATGATGAAAGAATAAGGGACCTACATTCTGCGTTTATTTTCTTCCTTTCACTGCTTAAAATTAATGAATTCTGCGACTATGCACGGTGAACGAATATTGAACATAAACAATATATGTAAACACTTTACCATACAATAATATTACATAACAATGTGTAAAAGCTAAATAACAGACATGTTTGACGTAAACTAAAATAAAATTGGTTGTCGTATTGAAATGATGAACTTTTTACCATTGCCAAATCGTTACCAATATTACTTCATATTTTATTCAGCGGTTTTTTTGTTCAATGTAATACATACTGAAATTTACTGAGAAGCTCCAAAAATCTGTTATTTTAGTATCAAACAATAGTCTTTAATGCATTTGAATAAGGATAAAACAAGAAATATAGGACTTCCCCTTGGGAAAATATCATAACGACAATGGATAGATGAAAGAAACGTTAACATACTTGCAAACCATACACTTGATTCTGTGGCAACAGCGGTGCTTGTACACTCGGACTCATTAATTTGTTCTTTGACCCCTGAACTGGAGCAAGGAAAATGTGGAATACGACTATGGGGGTGCTAAGTCGCAGGGACCGGCTGGGCCTAATTTATCGACTCTACGATCGATATGCGCACGATTTACAAACTGTGCAGAAACGTATAATCATGGTCGGTGTAATACATATTGATATATCTAGCTGTATTATTTATAGAAACAGGTGTATATAATATTATGGAACCTGATACCAGTATAAGGAGATGGAACAGGAGGGCGTTAGCTTTAAAAATGGAAAAAATGTCCTTCAAGAAGAAACTTTTGCATCTAAACCGTTTTGTATGTCTTCCTAACATTAATTATTTCGTCAATTGTTCAAAGATGAAATAGCTTTTGTTCGTGCGAAGTTTTCATTCAAAATACATAACACCGTATTGCGAATTTGTTACAAGACTCACTGAGATGGCGTTTCGCAATAACCCACGGTTCTTTTTTTCTTTAAACCATACTGTCGCGTCGGGTTGTGCGTAGTGCGCGTGATTCACCAATTAATTAATGCTGCGCAGTTCTTATACGAAATAACTCAGGTACAAAGTTTTTTCTTGAAGGGCATTATTTCCATTTTTTTCAATTTTCAATTTTCAAAAATATGATCGTGGTATTATCGGACGACAGCGACCAATTGGTCTAGATTTATAGGCCCTATAATCAATACCTGTACGTTTTACAAACTTCACTGAAATGTTTAGTTATGGTTTTTATCATACATATATTTACATATAGAATTATATTATTCATAGAAGTGTGTGAACACAACATTATAGAATCTAATATAACTTATTGTCAGTATAAAAAGATGGGGAAAGAATGCATTATCCTTTAAAATTGAAAAAATGACATCTGTTTCTGGTATAGGTGAGAGCGTGTTTTTAGGAGCGAGTATAGAGGACAGTGGTTAAGTAGTAGAGTGAGTGATCGGAGAGAGGGAAGTAGTGGAGGAAGAGAATGAAGTGGTGGGTTAGATGGAGGTACTGCGAGCTGTAATGCAAAAGAAAGGGAAAAGAGTAGAGGGGTCGGCAAAGTCCTGGCTAGGAAACGTAAGGAATGCAAGCGTGCCTAATACAATAGAGAGATAGTGAGAGAAGGTGAAAGGTGTTGCGCAAGTAGGTACAAAGGTATTCGGCAGTAAGGACCACAGCTGGCAGAGTAGTGAGCCTTAGAGGGAGAAGAGAAGAACAAGGTTGCCAGGTTGCGGACCACGCGGCAGGAGAAAATTTTGTATGGATCGAGTTTGGGCCGAAGGGGCGAGAGCGGTGATAGTAGGAAGATAGAAAAAATAAAAACTAAAATATAAAAATGTAAATTAAAATCGTTAAAAAAATGAATAAAATATAAAATGTGAAACGTACTATGACGTATTGTTGGTATTGTTCATTTTTTTGAAAATGACACTTATAACATGTAATACAATATAAAATATTACAAAGTAACAAAAGGTTCCCAAATATGCACTTTATGACTTTTACGTTTCGATGCTCTCTGTTTGGGTCGTAAGGCTACTGATTTGAATTCATGAAAACACAATTGAGTATCTCCTTTGGCTATAAGTTTCTTTATGTTAAGGTCATAGTAGATAAAACGGTGTAAGAAGATTTGAGGTTCTAAACCGCTTTAGATACCAATCACGCTTACAAAGAAACGCCGCGAGCCCGATAGTCGAGCGAGAATTGTAAGCACTTGGAAGTGCCGTAAAGCCCTCCGTGGAAGGTACTTTTCGGATAAAATCATACCACAACTACATTACATTTTGTTCGTAACGACTTTATAGTTTTGGAATTGAATCTTAGAGAGGAACTATTACAAAAAGATATAAATCGTATCATTGGTCAAATGACCAGTCGTGGTAGGTAAGACAGACTACAAATATTTCTCAGAAAATAAACGATAAAAAAAGAAGTAAATATTGAAAAATGTATTAAACGTATATTTGACGAAAAGTCGTGAAGTTTAAAAGCGATTCAATTACGCTGAATGTAGGAAATTCTAATTGAAAATTTAAAAACGGTCATTTGACCGGTCGTGATAGAAATAGTGTCAATCAATTGATGTTTCGAAATTGTTATACGTAATAATTCTGATGCGAAAGTTTCTTTTTAAAGGATATTGCTTCTATTTTGAAAGATAATTCATTTTTTCCCCTTTTTATACTGGCAAGAAGATACATTAGATTCTATAATGTTATGTTCATACGTTGCTATGAATAACACAATTAAATTTGTTAATCTGTATTGTAAGGACCATAATTACACATTTCTGCGTAGTTTGTAAATCGCGCACGTGTCCATCATAGGGTTTATAAATTTGGACTTATTGGATCCTTGCCTCTGATATCGCTATGGTCATATTCCATGTTCTGCTTACTCTTCTAGAGGATTCATGGAATAAATTATTGATTTTTTGTGTACACATGCATTCACATAAGTACGAAATAATCCCGGATTATTTACAGTAATTTCCACATTTTCGGTGATTCGATCAATGTATAATACATTAAAGAAGCAAAATAACCACATTCATACCCCTTCGTCTAGCTCCTCCGGAAAGTATCTTTTCAACAACTCGTGATAAAGAATGTCCTTTATTTCGTTTTCTTCTATGCACTTGAGACACCTGAAAAAAGAAGTTCATATAAATGTGTATAGCGAAAATATGGAGTGTTTCACATAATACTTCCATATTTCGTGTAACATAACTTACAAATAAAAAATGAAATAGTGTAAAAAAAAGTTCTCTTCATAGTTACATTCCAAATCGAAAGAATATTGCTAAGAGATTATTTAGCAAGAGTTTATTTACTTACAAATTTATTATGAATATATATTTGTAGGAATATACATCGGTCATAACAAAAATATCAAAGGGACATGTATGGTAAGCGTATGCATAGATATATCGCAATAATGCAAAAAAGTAAAATATGCAAAACTTGCATGACGCGAGAAGGATATACTGCGACATATAGATTTAATATTTAAAGTGGATATCCGACAAGCAAAAAATTCTGAGTTTGAGTTTTAATCTAGTCACTAAACGGTTAAATTTTTTCTCACGGATCTTATAATTATAAAATTTGAACTTTGATTGGCAAATAATGGTGTGGAGTGTAACGAACGCCGTTACCACCCTCATGAAATAGGAAAGATATCGAGAGAAAAGAAGGGAAATAACCAACGACCGCGTGGGAACGCTCAAGGGGCCAAAAATATTCAACTAATAATCTAACCATAAATATTTTAATAAAACGGGACTAAGAAGCAAATGCTTAGCCAACAAACCGCAGTTGCGAGTCACCGGTAGCCTAGTCATAAACATCCTTGCGGGTAGATAGCGGATAGCCACCAAGCGCCTTCGATAAACAGAGCGGTGGGTCAAACCTTCGAATAGTAACTAACAATATATCCGCGATTAACAATTTCCCCGACTAGAGAAGGGGTAGCCCAGGGAAGGGAGGCCCGGTTATATAAGGGAGTATTTTTCGCAGCGCGAGCACTACAGACTTACAGACTAATTAGCTAACAGACCTAGACTCAGTTCGGGAACCAGTAGACTAGCTTCTCGATCTCTCTCTCTCCGATCCCTATATTCAGTAAGATCTATATAGTTTTATGTATATATACATTTTGTTAAATTCATTTTAACTTGCAATTCTATCCAACGAGTTTCTAGGGACACAGAAACCTAAGATATCCTTGAGTTTTCTGAGACGCATTCACTTGCGTATCGAAACCTTTTGAATATCAAAAGGACTTGGAATTTTAAGACAATCCCGGGCAATCTGAGGCGCATTCACTTGCGTATCGAAAACCCTGGAGAATTTAATTTTCTAAGTAACTGTCTTTAGACGAAAAGCGCGTGCCGGGCAGAATTCCAAGGTTAGACATTTTTATTTAAAACTCGAGAAAGCAATAAAAACCTTTCTTACTAAAGAGGACCTCGGCGGTGTTGAAGAACCAATCATTCTCCTGCATCCACTCCGGTACCTTTCCTCGAA
This sequence comes from Ampulex compressa, assembly GCA_038496175.1. NCBI lineage: Eukaryota > Metazoa > Arthropoda > Insecta > Hymenoptera > Ampulicidae > Ampulex > Ampulex compressa. Next base: position 4,387 of record JBCFXI010002357.1, on the reverse strand, counting down.
CAAGCGCATCTCTACGGTGATTTCGTGTAAGAATTTATCTCATCCCTCGAAAAATTCGCCCAAAGATATTAAATAATTCGCCTCATCCCAGGGGAGTGTCGTGTACGCACATTGTCCCCGAAAAACCGCGAATCTTCGTGATATAAATTAATATAAAAATCGGTCCCGACGGTAGATCGTGACAGGAGTATGAGTATGATCATAATAGAAATGTAGGAATGGAAGTTAAAAAGCACACAAAATAAAAACAAAAGAGATTCGACAAAAGAATGATTTTATTTTTATTTCTCAAAGTACGTCCTATTAAATCCTTCTTATTATGTATATTTTGAGCTTTGAAGTTTTTTCTTTATATTTGGAAAGAAATAATAATCGAACAGGGTCAGATCCGGATTGTTGGAAGAGCGATCTTATATTGGAAAAGCACACTTATGAAGGCTAGTCAACACAACATCGTGGAAACACGTTGTCCTGCAAAAGCAACACTCCGTTGGTTGATTTTCTCTCCGGTTTCACATTCTTTTCATTGTTGTAGCAAAATCCCTTTCAAAATAAAAAAAAAATAGCTACGATCCTTATGGTCGACAATGACACCTTGAATTTCTTAGTATAGCTGCTCTTTCTGTAACTCTATTTAGATACTCGTTCGGACTCAAATTCATAATGATGATGAGATGATAATGAAAACAACTTTTACTTTCCATCGGAATGTGAATTCTCGAAGCGCTGCTATTTTTGAAACTCTTATGTGAGCATTTGTTCTTATACAATTATATTTCAGAAGGCCATAATTCAATTAAGCTGAATGTGCTCACTGGTAATGATTTCCATTATAGCTTTATAGGAGGTTATATAACGTATAAATTTATAGTTATAATATATGCATTTATCCACTTAGTCTAGAAAGACATGTCACACACGTCGAGATGCTTCTGTTCCAATATCGCTGGCGACGTGTACACCACGCCGATAGGCATTTATCGCAGAAATAAAAATGACGTGCGCGGTACGTTAGCTAACAATTATTAGGTTGTTTAGAAAGTAATTTTCCTTTTTTTTATGAAAGTGAAAGACGATTTTCTTATAGTGAATAAACATTTTATTGCATTATATACTGTCCATTTTGATCTAATATCTTTTGCCATCTATCTAATAGCTACATGATTTCACGCTTATAAAATTTTTGTTTTTTGCTGGCACAGAAGCTAAAGAAAACATCCCCAAAGATGGTGTAAAGTGTATGCCAAACTTAAAAAATGTAGTAAAATTATCTGGGAGTGCAAGGAATGCCTTGTAGCATGACGTATTCCAAAATATTTAAAAATTTACCATACAGTAGTAGATTATTAATAAATAGAATCTTATTGTTGTCGTGAGTATTCATTTATATCCGTCTAAAATTCTTTACGTAAGACTCTACCGACGCGGGGAAGTGCTGTTTAAAGGACTGCACTCGCAGACGCGTTGAGGCGCTACTTTGATGCGTGTTATACTGTAGCGTCCGGCACGCGCAACCATGAACTTGTTGATAGGGCATGTGGTTAATTGTAGAATGATCCAGTTTCTTGCTGTTTTCTTCATTCAATAAACCTTTTGACTCCCTCCCACATTACTCTCACGTTACCTGCTCCCACGATATTTTCACGTTTCTGTTATGCAATTTTTTTAAGATATTTTTTTAAGGAATACCCCTATACCTTGTATGTTTTGTTGTCACAAGATATCCAATACTATTGTCTATAATAAGATATAGTTATTTCACGTTTTACAAATAACTTTGTTAGAAATTGATATTTTAAGCAAAACATGCAATATATAAGAAAATTTTTATAAGAATCTAGCAATGCCACATATTATCCAAGTATTTACTGTTCACCAATCACGAGAAAAACTCCGCCGGGAATTTGTGTTCCAATTGATTGGACGAGAAAATGGAAGCTCTTCTGGCACATATTTTCGTCCTAAGTATATTATTCTTTGAAGTGATTATATATACTAATCACGTGAATACTATTATTTATATTATATTTTTACTGTATACCGTTGTGAGGGTATCTCCTAAAGAGAAATATCATCGGGAGGCGGAAGGAAGTTGGCCAACTCAGTCAGTGTAGGGTTCACGGGTTCACGGATCCTGAATCAGTAGGCCTTTGGTGTTACGTGTTAAGCTATGTGTTTTATTCTAGCATATTTACAATTTGGTGTGACTATTACTAAGTGACGGTGATAAAGCTAGGCAGCGATGTCAGCTTGGCGGCGGTGCCAAGACTAGGCGACGGTGCTAAGATCACACAGCGGTACTAAAAGTTAGATGGGATGGTAGCGCTGCTATTCTGCTCGGTCGCAGATGCGCTGTTTGGATCGGGGGGGTCGGCCTATTCACGCCTCGGGGTTATCTATTATCGAGAGCGCAGCCTAGAGTACCTGTTTTCCGAAAGGACCGTCATCAATGAACGGGTTTGGTCGCGAGGCTTAGGAAGACTTGCGCTCCCTGGAAAGGAGCGAGTTGGTCGTGAAAACGATTATTCTTTGCTAGCGTTATAAGCAACGATCAGCGGGACTGTTGGAGCTATAGCAGGTAACAGAGTCGGGGAAAAGCTCGGTTAGGAGTGGTCGTAATTGCCTGATGTATATAACTTGACTGACTATGCTCGGTGCTATGCAATATATAATCTCCCTTTTTTTAACATTTTACAATTTTATATGTTTTTGTTATAACTTTTTCCCTTCTGTTTTAGTGCAATTGATTCGCTTTAGTTCATCTAAATAATGCCTCGTAGAAGATTAAATTTACGAAGACGTATTGCTGAAGCGAAAGTAGAAAGAAGAGTAATTGAAAATCAAACTGAGTAAGAACGGGCATCGGCAAACGAGTGAAAAAAGCAAAGAATATCTGAAATCTGTGCTGGAAAAGCAGCAGAGCGACGTGCAGCTAGACTTGAGGATGCACGGTTGCGAGCATGGCGAACGCGTGCTTCAGATTCAGATCTGCTTCGTTCTCAACAGAATGAACGCGACAAGCTGAGAGTGGCTGAAAGACGTCAACGAGAAACAGTACAAAAGCGTTAAAGATGGCTCTGTGCTCGCAATCACGCGATTATAATCGCTGTGAATTCCGGTACAAGCAAGCTAATGATTATAGTTTGAGCCGGCATGTTTTCATCGGTATTATGACTGAAACGTGTCCTTATTGCAAGACTCTGAAATTTAATGGATAAACGAAGGGAATATGTTGCGCCGCCGAAAAAATTGAATCTACCTCAAAATGGAGAACCGCCAGAGCCGTTAAAAACTTTACTTGCCGGTGAATTAAAGCATTTTCCATCTAATATCAGAAAGTACAACTTTCAAAGTGACAGGAAATGTTTATCATAAAGATGGTTCCTTCCATCTGTTCCCAGATGGTCAACATAAATTTCTACAAACGTATTTCATGGATGGTAGCAAAGATTAATTGAATACACGCTGCGAAATTCTTATCGGCATAAAAGGATCCATCGTTTCCAAAGTGCACGAACTTTTCCTCGAAAACAGTTCAATGTGTTTCTTCAAAATAGCATTTGACATGATGCCATCTCATACATACAAGATTGTTATTCATGCTAACAAAACGCCTGCTACAAAACATGTGCGAAGATTTAATGCTCCAACTATAAACCAAGTGGCAATTGTCATAGTCGGAGATCAATTCCAAACTAGAGATATTATTCTTCATCGGAGAAACGATCTATTGTAAAAAGTCGCAGAAACTGATCAATGTTACGATGCCCTGCGTATCCAATCATTTTTGGGACGATGCCGATGGATATCAACTTCAACGTTAACATATTTGCGACGTGGCGTTGCTGGATACACTTAACGTGGGTATCAGGCCGTTTTTTGCCAATCGTTACAATCGCGCATAGATTTAGAAAAAATGCTATAACTTTTTATGTTATTAATATTTCAGCATTAAATTTTAAAGAAAAGAGCATAGGACTTGTTTATATACAAAAATGAGGGTTTGCAATTATATTATACTTCTAAATACTATTATTATTTGTCGCAATTATAAAAATATTTTTCAATAATTTTCAAATTTTAGTTGTTATATGTATATTGTAATAGTAATATTAAGATTAAAAATTATATATTATGTCACTAATCTTCAAATAACAAATTACTAAAGTTAATATTTTTTTTTATGGTATGCTTGAAAACATTTAACCCCTTAACCTACGATTTAGATTCGAAGATGTTGGGCCGAAATCGTATACAAGCTCGCGCAGCGTTCGGGACATTTGCACGACTTGTGTACGCGGGCTATGCCTGTAATATTTACGTTTGGCCCGACCATTGTACGCGGGCTATGCCCGTCATTGTAGGTTAAGGGGTTAATAACATATAT
>JBCFXI010002356.1:0-24312 GCA_038496175.1 Ampulex compressa | reverse complement strand
TGCCATCTTTCTGGCAGTAACATAATTCCCCTCTCATAAAAGTTTTGGTCCTTGCTGGCAAAAAACTGGTTCAGGTGGTTTTACTTAACGAAATGACTTTCCGAACAACCCAATAATATCATCTCGAGTAACGCGCACTTTTGGTCGATTAAGCTCGATTCTTACCCCGTACTTCTCGTTGGCCATCGTGCGTTTCGTTGTAAAATAATACGATTTCGGAATATTCGGCGAGGGGTGCTAATCGACTGACTTTTGTCCCGCTTGCTCCTGGCTCCCGATGATCGATGCCACGCCAGAGGGTGCCTCCGGTTTGCACAGTGAGGCGCAGCAGGAGTTTTCCAAACGAAAGCGAGACGACGGACAGGGCGGCGGAGCTGGAGGATTTTCTCTCTTCGAGATCAGGTACGAAAATCCTGGAATGAGACTTTCGTGGACTGACTTCGCGGAACGAAGCTTTTGTGCGTGTATTTGTACGAAGGAGGAACTCTAGTTTATTAGAGCACTAAGATCGAATGTTGAAATTTGTGGATAGGATTGGGTGTCTTAAGAAAAGTACGACGTACAAGTAAAACTGCCTCAACGGTATATATATAATATACGATATATAATAAATGATATATAATATATAACATTATAATAAGTACAATCCTTCTCCAATTATTAGCATATTGCAGCTGTATCGGAGATTTTATAACGTTAAGATACGCGCTATTGTAACTATATTTTTATTCTCATCGAACGAAGAGAAATCGAATCAAAATTCTATAATATATAATATAATAAATATATAAATCGTGATGGTTGTTGGACGTTAATAAACTTCGATCGTCTTTGGACTTTAACCGATACAGCTGCAATGTGCAGACAGTCAGTTTAAAATTATTCTAGATAAGATGATATTTGCTCGATCTCTCGTTTATTCTCGATAGATAATCAATTCTCGAACGTATGAATTCTTTATTAAGACATCCTATCCATTTATATTCCCAATGCTTCGTAAGGCCAATTTCAACGTCTAATTATAATACACGAGCAAGTGGATGACGAAGGAAACGCGAATCCTCACAATACCCTAATAAATATTCCATCGCGATTGCGAGTACACGATGAACATTCTGGAATAGTATTAACATAAACGATCACGTTAAGAGCAGCTGAGCGATCGAGTATTAATATAATTCATTCTAAATTCGATAAGCCTCGATTTTAAGCCCAACAATTTACCGATCTTTAAATCAGAACAGTTATTCGATCATTCCTCGAAGGATTATTGAAGGCGATGGGTCGATTCGATTATTTCTCGAGTAGAGTTGGTTATTAGGATCGCGCGTATCGTTTCTGGAAATTAAACTTTGTATCTCGATAGCATCGTCGGCTCGTGGAAGATCCAAGATGGATAATGGAAAATAAATGGAAGCCTCGTGAGGTATAAGTGGTACTTATAACTCGCTCTTCCTTGCAATTAAGATGCTAACGCGATTAAGTGCCGCCGCATGGAAGCCACATTGTGTATTCATTATGTAACGCAATAGTCGGGTATACCGCGAATTATGCCGAAGTATACAGCATAGCGTAAGAAGATTCCCCGGGTTTGTTAATCACGCGGAAGGAAAGATACCGTTTTCCAGCTACAGAGAGAGTGTACAATAATATCGTAAATATTCTCTGTCGATATTCATTATAATTAACTACGTTATGAATTAACCCCAATACGCGTATTTTATAACTGTAAGGTACGATCCAAGGCACTGGGCTAAATGATCATCGATCTCATCGAGCAAGGTCGATGTCTAAAAACACAATATTTACTATTAATTTTAATTGATTTATTGCATAATATATACATACATACATACATACACACTACACAATACATACTATTAACATCAATAATATCGAATATATAGCAGTAAATCGAAGATCAGACTATTCCAGACGCACCTCCTCAAAATCACAAAAAATGACCTCGGAAAGTACTTCCTCTCGAAGTCCAACGATTTCTTAAACAAACCACTCTAACCTATCACACAGATTTAACATTAAAAACCGAGCTATCCAGTTGATCAAAATCCCTAACTTCTTCCAGGAGTAACCGATCTATCGATGGACAAGCAAGACATCGATGACCAGGCGGAAGAAGAAGAAGAAGACGAAAACGAAGACGAAGACGAAGAAGAAGAAGAACACTGGAAGGACGCCTCCCCATTGACGCCAGTGTGCAGCCCCAAAAAAGGCCTCTCCAAGGTCCGTCGCAGGGAGAGGCCATCGATCACGGAGATCGAAGGCCAGGAGTTCTACACGGCCAGTGGCGGCACGCCGCTAGCAGACCGGACCTCCTCGAAGGTCGACGCTCTGCCAAGAGACACGAAGCACGGGAACGAAGCGAAGAGGCTCGATTCTAAACTGGCCTCCGAGAGGAGCGCGGGAACAAAGCGAGCCGCGAGGCACGATACGAAAACCAGGGAGGACAAAACCTCGAAGCCGAAGTCGAGTGTTCAGCTCGATGGAGCTCGCGAGTCCAAGAGGCCGATGAGTTACGTCGAGGAGGGAGGCTCGAAGGCGAGATCGGAGTGCAAGAAGCGGATCGAAGGTCCGGAGGAAGTGGCGGGCGCTGGGAGAACATCAAAGGCGGTCCGCCTGGACGGCTCGCTGGAGGCCAAGAGGAAAGTCAAGAGCGCGGAAGAGGTTACTACGATCGCGGAGAAGGCGTCGAAGGTGAGATCGAGTGGCAGACCTGACGCCTCGCTGGAGTCGAGGAGGACGATGGAGTGCCAGGAGGAGAGCTCGGAAAAAATATCGAAAGCCAAGAGAACCGATCTTCCCTCGGAACCGAGGACGAGCCAGATTTCACCTCAGGAGAAAATATCGAAAACAAAACCCAGTTCTCGAGCGGACTCTTCTCTAGAATCGAGGAAACGAAGGGAACCTGTGGACGATCTTTCAGCCTCGGAGAAAGTATTGAAAACATCACCCGTCACTGGAGTCCAGGTTTCGCTGGAGGCCAAGAAGCAAACGGAGTACTTGGAGGAGACTTCTGCTTCTGAAAAAATATCGAAAGTAAAATCGAGCGCTAGAGTCGATGGCTCGATGGAGTCCAAGAGGCCCAGTAAGCGAGTGGAGGAGCTGGCGAGTGGAATAGAGAAGGTGGCGCCTAAGGTGAAGTTAAAGGACGAAGCGGTCGAGGTGTCGAGCGCTCGAAAGAGGTCGGAGCTGGAGCGTAGGAAGACGCTGAGGCGGCACAGCAGCCTGGACTCCGAGGCGAGGAGCACTGGAGAGCCTCTGGACAGGTCGGACACGTCCTCTGAAAAGGGCGCGAGGAAGAAGGCGCCTCGCGACAAGGATCAGGCGAGGAAGCGGCCCAGGAAGACGATGGACAGGCGAGTGGATCGACAGAGGGCGATAGAGTTGCCGATGGAGGAGACGAGCGCTCATTCTGGGTGAGTTGTTTATTTAAAGAGGAATAAGCGAGTGTTTACTTAAAGATGAATGAGTAAGCGTTTACTTAAATATGAATAGCGAGTGTTTATTTAAAGATGAATAAGTAAGTGTTTACTTAAATATGAATAGCGAGTGTTTGTTTAAAGATGAATAAGCTAATCTCTGTATCGCCCTTTTAATGGAGAAGAATATGAGTATAGAAAATTGGATATTAAGACTTTAATGGCCGATCGCACAACACGTGTGTGATGTTAAATTATTAAACATGGCTCGCGGCCACTAAAGTGTTAACGATGGACGAAAGGAAGTGTATTTAATGTTTACACGATGCGTAGAATATACTGGACTGTGAAAGAATCTGAGTAAATATAAGTTGAAATGGATTCTGAGATATACTAGGAATCGATTTTCACGTTTAACACTAAGTTTTGCACCACAGCTGCACTGTATCTCGAATTTTATCCACGCTCACCTACACGCTCTATAAATTATTGTTATATACACTTAAAAAAATATCCCGTACCAATTTTTTTCTCGTAAACTACCAAATCGTACCTCGACAATGTAAATAAGAATAATATCAATTATAATATAAATATGCCAATGGTAAATACGGATAATTCATATTACCACAAACGAAATATCAACGAGTAGTAAACCAAGGTAATTCGATGCAGCAGGTACCGCGCGGCAGTCGAAGCCAGAAAATTGGAGGAGGACGAGGAGCAGAAGTGGGAGCAGGAGGCGCTTGGCAAGAGGCTCAAAGAGCAGAGGAAGAGCCTGAGGGAGCAGGAGTGCATCGAGAGGGTCACGGAATTCCTGGCGAAGCACAGCTCCATGACTTTCCCCGACTCGAGAGGCAGCGTCGAGGAGGAAGAACATCAGCCGACCACGGAAGACAAAGCAAAGTTTAAAGATAAAGCAGCCTCGAGCGTCGAAGCTGCATCCACCGTGGAATCGACACCAGCCGTCGATGCCAAAGAACCTTCGAAAAGGTCGGACGAGGAGAAGAGATCGAAGCTGCGAGAGAGAGAGGTCAGGGGGGAACCCATCGCCTATCCTTCTTACACCTTGGAGACCTCGAAGGAGATCGTAGAGTTTTCGCGGGACATCGAGAGAAGAGAGACTCCGGAGCGGTTGAGAAGCGAAGTGCCATCGAGCAAGAGTCGAGAGAGGGACTTCAGAAGAGACGGCCGTCTTCTTCGCACCTCTTTAAGCCTCGACTCGCCCTTGGAATCCTCGTCGAGGATCGAGAGAACGGATATAGCCAAGTGGTCCGAGGAGCGAGTCAGGTTCTTGGATCAGGCGAAGTCGCCCTCCGTCGCGGATTCGACGCCTGAGGAGGACGAAACGAGGATAGAGGTGATCGCTCGTCCTTCCTCGACCTTCTCGAAGCTCCCAACGGTGGAGAAAGTGGAAACTCTCGATCGTAAAGAAGAGAAATCCTCGAGGGAACTCGATCAAGAGCGGCGAGTTCAGGAGAAAGAGACGAGAAGGGAAACTCTTCATCGTCCTTCCACGAAAGCTGAATCCCCCGTGGAGCTTCCATCCGCTTTGAAACGCTCGACGCCCGAGAAAGAAGTCCCTGAAGCGTCGAAACGACCGAGTTCCTTGAGGAAGAGGAGGGACACCTTCTCTCGAGAATCCTCCAGGGAGTCCCTGCTGGAGGAGGTTCGTAAGGAGGTGAGGATCCAGGAGGACGTGCAGGAGATCTTCTTCGAGGATCCGACGGAACAGGTGTCCTCCTTGTTACCCGAAGTGCAGCTGGTCAAGGCGAGGATCATCACCGCGGAGGAAGCTGCGTCGCTGCGATCGGAGGAGATCTCGAGGATCAGGATTCACTCGCCACCGGAAGTGGTCCTGGTGGAGTCCAGCTCGAAGATCAGGAGCCCTGGGGCGCTGGAGGTCGAGCTGGTCCATCCAATTTCGAAGGTCAGGCTCGCGGAACTGCCATCGCCTCTTGGTTCGAATGGTACGAAGCTGAGGTCGTCGGAAGCGCGGTCCATTCAAACCTCTCAAGCTCCACTGGAGACAGAGTCGACGGAAGCTCGTTCGACCTCTCGATCACACTCTGCTCAGGATCAATCGCCCACCTTGAAGCTGGAAGCTTCTCGTCTCGACAGCCCCACAAAGGAGCCTCGAGTGTCCCTGCAATACCCCACGAACATCACAGAAGCTACTTCCAAACCCTCTCGAACCTCGACCAGCATCGAGCCCGCTTCGAAAACCAGGACCCCAGAATCCCCCTTTCCACCAGACGTAACCGTGATAGACTCCAGTCCCAAGCTCAGGACCCCCGAAGAACCTTCACCAACCACAAAAGAACCAACATCCAGGATGAAGTCCCACCCAACTCCCCTCCCACTCGACGTAACCATCATGGAATCTCCATCAAGACCCGAATCTTCTGCGATACTTTCACCAGTGGATCCCAATATACCTGGACGAATACTAAGAGTGAGATCCTATCACGCGCTCTCTCCACCAGACGTAACCGTGCTGGACTCCGACCCAAGCCTCCAACCTGTGCCACCCTCAGAGATCCAGAAATTGAGCTCGAGGATCAAGATATCTCGAGCGCCCTCCATGGAGATGGGACTTCCTTTCGAGTCCAAGCTCTCTCGAGCGCCTTCCCCGGAGGCCCTGGACTCCGCGCAGCTTCAGCTTCCAGGACTGGCCAAGTCCACGTCCGAGAACATGCTGGCGGAGACCAAGGAGGAGAACAGGGTATCCGAGCGCAACCTGAGGCCCGAGATCCTGCTGGACCTGTCGAGGGTTTCCGAGGAGGCTGAGCAAGCCGAGGAGGCCAAGGAGGAGAGGAGGAGCTTGAGCAGGGCTGGCAGCGAGGGGAGCAAGAAGACGATCGTGTATTCGAAGACGAAGAGCGGGGCGAAGGAGGAGAGGGGCTTCGAGATTGGGAGTTTGGCGCAGCCCGACAAGCCTGAGCTGATGGTCCTGGTGGAGAATAGCGCGCTGCTGGAAAACTGGAAGGGCGAGGGAGTGGAGTTTGGGAGGAGTTTGGGGAGGACGAGGGAGGAGATCGTCGATAGGTGAGTTGATGGAGTTTGCGAATCGTGCGTGTTTTATTATTCTTACTTCCTCTCTTTTTTATTATTTATTTATTATTTGCACTTCGGCATTCCTGCCAAGAAGGGCACTTGGTTTACGATTATTTCCTTGATCATTCATGCATCCATACCTCGCGTTTTCTCTTCCGTGTTACCTGTCTCTTTGTCCTTTCTTTTTTCCTCCTTCTCCCTGCAGAATCCTTCTTCTTGCTCTCTTTTTTACTTATCGACTAATCAGAATCTGATTGTTTTCTTATATCGACGCTTTGCCAGTTGTTGGCACTTTTGACATCGATTATCGAGGAATTTGCGGAGTAATGTGTTGCGTCGATGATTGTAATGCATTTTCCAGTGGTCCACGCTTTAAAATTAACTAGCCACTGGCGATGGTGTGTTGTTCAGCAACTTCTATTCTGTCCCCAAAGTTAGATTGCGTGATTTGCCGGTTATTGGAAATGCTGAGAAAGTTCGCGATGGTCGTTGGAATATCGATGGATGTACGCGTTCCTCTTTCACATTTTGTGGAGATGAACTAATCGTACTTCCACTTGTATAATAACATTGATAAACGGACGGTACGCGTGAATTACGATGAACAGCCTCAAAATTTAATCACCTCGTAAAAAATGTATATCGTATGAAATATATATATTATCAAATAACTCCATATCAAATATAATCGATAATCGTGAGTAACTATAGGGTGGGCCATCTACTGGTTTGTTTTTAAATTATAGGATATGGCAACATTAGTGTGACCGATTCGCTTGAAATTCGAACAGCTGGTCGGTCTTTTCATTCTTAAATCCTCCGCCCTTCGCGATAAAAAAAATGTTGCTTTAAATATCGATGTAGACTCGTTTTGTATCGTTTTTAACACGTTCGCGGACAGTACAGATTCGATCGAAAATATTATAGAAATACCCAATGAACCTACTGGCAATTACGCGAACGCGCGTAATAGTTTGGACAAATGAACGCTATTTACTATCGAATTCTAATAACGTGGTTTACGAATTTGTGTCGTAGTTAAACGTACCTTATATCGCGTTACAATGAAAACGAACGTGTCAAAAACGAACTTTTAAATGGCCCACCACTTATTAATACGCGTACGATCGCAAATGTCTGCCACGTTGAGAGGAAAATGGAAAAGAAATCTTGACCGATCCGCGTCGAAGGGTTCTTCCTGCAAAGGTTGGCTGAGAAAGGGTCGAAGTCGGTGCGACGAAGCGTCGCATGGGGCTTCGAACGCCGATTAACAAACAACGTTGTTTACCATCGCGGCTTGTCGTAGATTAGGGTTGGATTACAGGCGTGTTCGTAGAAACCCCGAGAAATGCTTTCAATTCGTTGGAAATCTGGGTCGTCGTGGATTAAGGAAGGCGTTTTTGCGAGCCCGGAATTCCACGGATGCTTTCACCCTCGTTCTACGCTCAGAATTCAAGTTTTAGTTTCAAGCGTCGTGGACGTCGTGCTCGATGAAAAAAGAAGCCGACCTTCGTCTATTAAATCTACTCTTTCCTTGAATTCACTCGCGGTTTCGTTAGAATATACTGATTATCGATTCGCGTGTCCTTATTGGCTAAGGTTTTTCCAATTCTGATGTTGAAAGAGTGTCTTCGTCCTCGTTATTGGTTCGAAATCCATCAGGAACAACGATGCTACACACCAGAACCACCAGCCTCTCTCTGGGATATTTAGAACACCATATATACCTTTAAAAACAAAGGAGAGAGTAAAGGGAAATTTCAGTAAATCAAAATGATGATCCGAATACTGCATGCAAATCATGGAAAATCTCGAAAAATGCAATGTTCCAAAGCACCACGATTTTTTTTAAAGAATCGACCGACCAGTCATTTCGACTGCTTCGATAGTTCTAGTGTCGATAAAAGAATCTAGGAAAACGAGTGAGAAAATCTAGAATAAACTCCTGATGTCTACTTTAATCATGTACGATACACTTATAAAAAAACACACAGCATCGGTGACGCGGTAAAGATTAATCGATAAATAAACAAACAACCGTGCGGACGATAAACCACGAGAACTCTGCTTCGAATGGCTGTTATTTCGCGCAGCAAAAATCCGGCAAAATTCCACGAGGACGGATTCGACTCGTCCGGAACGTCGATGCTCGTAGCAGGAATTCTCCGCTCAGCTATGCACGCCTCCTTTTTTTCCCTCCCGCTTTCGCTCTTCCGCGGTTACGTCAAAAATACACGAAGCCACATGTTGGGCACGCGACGCGCCGGCATAAGACGTTGGCGGAGGCGATGCGCATTCCTTCGACGAGTGGAAACCCGATTTGCCTCGGTCGCTCGAGGAGGAGAGGAGGAATCGATGGGATCGATGAAAGGGGATGAGGAAATTCGATCGATCGGGAATCGTGCACGATTAACTCTTAACGCGCTCGAAGGATGATGTTTGGTCGTCGTCTGAATTAATCCTTCGAAGGCGTTCAGGAAGTGCGGTCATTCCAGGTTGGGAATGAAATAATCATGGATTTTACCGATGGATGGATTCGATCGTGTTTTTACATACCTCTGCGCATTTGAAATGATAAATCCATGTTTTTCTTTGCTTCGAGTCGTGCACGATTAAGTCCTCGCGCTTGAAGGATGATGGTTGGTCGTCGTTTGAATTAATTCTTCGAAGGCGAAGAAGTACGTCCATTTGGTTGAGAATGAAATAATAATGGATTTTGCTGATGGATGGATTCGATTGTGTTTTTACATACCTCTGCGCATTTGAAATGATAAATCCATGTTTTTCTTTGCTTCGAATCGTGCACGATTGAGTCCTCGCGCTTGAAGGATGATGGTTGGTCGTTGTTTGAATGAATCCTTCGAAGGCGTTCAGGAAGTGCGGTCATTCCAGGTTGGGAATGAAATAATCATGGATTTTATCGATGGATGGATTCGATTGTGTTTTTACATACCTCTGCGCATTTGAAATGATAAATCCATGTTTTTCTTTGCTTCGAGTCGTGCACGATTGAGTCCTCGCGCTTGAAGGATGATGGTTGGTCGTCGTTTGAATTAATTCTTCGAAGGCGAAGAAGTACGTCCATTGGGTTGGGAATGAAATAATCATGGATTTTATCGATGGATGGGTTCGATAGAGTTTTGACATACCTCTGCGCACTCGAAGTGCTAACTCCATGTTTCTGATTGAATCTGAAATGACGAAGGAGGATGAGGAACTTCGATCGATTAGGAATCGTGCACGATTAAGCCCTCGCGCTTGAAGGATGACGTTTGGTCGTCGTCTGAATTAATCCTTCGAAGGCGAAGAAGTGTTAATTAGGTTGGGAATGAAATAATCATGGATTTTATCGATGGATGGGTTCGATTGTGTTTTTACATACCTCTGCGCACTCGAAGTGCTAACTCCATGTTTCTGTTTGAATCTGAAATGACGAAGGAGGATGCGGAAATTCGATCGATCGGGAATCGTGCGCGATTACCTCTTTGCGCTTGAAAGGCGATGTTGGATCCTTTGAGTTTGGTTTGGTTGAGTTTCCTTGGAGCTTGGCTTTGGTTGCATCTCTCGGTATATCGAAGTACTCGAGTACTTTGATCGTCGTTCAGCAAAAAGAAAATGTAATTGCAATAAAACGTTATGTTCCGCGCAAAAATCATCTATTTTTATAAAGAAATATGAAATTACTTAGTCATCAACCTAATATATCATCAACTGATATACTAATGTCACGCCACATATAGCCATTTTTTTCTTTCTTTTTGATAAAAGTGTTATAAGGTGGACGCCTCCAATTTTTTCCTTCTCAAGTCACCATCCACACGAACCAACCAGATTATAATCGAGGAAACGATCAAATCACATCTTCGCCACTGCGATAAATCGATCCTAAAGAGACTAAGGACTGCTGATATAAACGTGGACGTGAGAAAAGAGGTGGTCAGAGAGACGGAAAATCATGGAGAATACGAGTGAGTAAGAGAGAGAGAGAGAGAGAGAGAGAGAGAGAGAGAGAGAGAGAGAGAGAGTGAGAGAGATAGAAAGAATAGGTGGAAATGGGCAGGAGATAAGCAAAGGAAGACAAATAGACGCGAATAAAGGCACGGTAACGAGGAAAAGGAAACGCGTGGCAGATAAGCCGACAAATAGAGGCGAGAGCGCAGACGGGGAAGGAAAGAGGCTGAGACGAGGGCGTCTGATATTACGGAGGCACGAGATACGAGAAAGGCAGAAAGGGTGGAGAAAAAGAAACGGATGAAAAAAATTCAAAACATATACGGCGTTTCATAACACGTGAGACACGCTTGAGAAATAAACGGAGGAATGGGAAAAATTCAGAATGCACAGAATCCTTCTGTTATCATTTTCATTTCGATATTGCAAGAGAAGGTAGAGTTTTTAATTTCTATCCACGTGACAGGTAGGGCATTTCAATTACTATTTCATTCTTTCAATTATTATATATAAACGCACGTTTCAAGTTTTTATCCTAGAAATAATTGAGATGCCCTACGTGTCACGTAGATAGAAAAAAAAGGAAAAAAAAATACACACACACACACACACACTTATCGTTAATTGATTATATTGTCTTTACAATCGATAGAGGAAAGCCAAAATCATCGATCGAGAAAAACGATCCACTGGGTACTTTAGGATGTGGAAAAAAAACATTATTGGCACCAAAAAAGATATGGATGAGTCAGTGGTAGAAGAAAAAGCGGAAAAATTCCATACACAAAATATTCATGTACGACTGAGATACGTGGCATGCACACAGACGACCTGAGCTCACCTCAACTTTTCTGCCCTCCATTAAAGCCCAAGCGTGGGGAATCGCGCGAATGCAGAATTATTTTAACAACGCTCTTTCCAAGCTAATTCGTGTGCGAAGTTAAGAATAAAAATCACGTATCGGACATTAAGCGTGAAAAGCGATGTAAAAAAGCATGCAGCCGCAGAAGCGCATGGATTTTCCACGCCGCGACTCTCAAATCTCGTACTTTGCCTTTACAAACACGTGTGGAATTTCTTTATATATTTATTCCTTTGCACATGCGAGAGAAATGCTACGCGCATAAAACGAAGCCACGTTTACCCTCGTATACTTCGTAACTCGCATCCAGCAAAAGTCACATATGTACATGTGTGGGTATTAGGATACACATCGCTCTGAAAGCATAAAAATATGTCTTCGTTTAGAAATACGTGGAAATACAGGATCCAGATACAAGCTCTAACGCGTCGAAATCCAGTTCCTTTTCGTGAAAACAGGTGCGGAACATCCATATACATTATCAGTAAATCACATATATACATACATTACGGATCACGATGTACAAAGCTTTACAAGCGCGCAAAAATGGCGATACACGAGCTGGATACAAGTTTATCTTCTCGAAATTGCGTACCTTTCGATACAAACGTTCTCGCGTATTACTAAAACATCCCATACACACGTATCACCATGATGTACAATATAAAAGCTCCAGGAGCACAAAAGCGCGTCGAGATATGGAGCGTTTATTCTGAAAGTGGTGTAAGTCCATTGAAAAAAAAAATGAGATGTCACGTCATTTATGCTTAATATAGCGTAAACCTTTTGTGTATAACTAATTGTATAACTAAATAATTTATTTTGAAAGTGGCGTAAGTCCATTTAAAAAAAAAAGATAAGATATCACGTCATTCATGCTTAATATAGCGTAAACCTTTTGTGTATAACTAATTAGTATTTAATACCTTAAAAAATACCAACGCTTTGTTCGATTTAATATTCGCCGACAAAGGAAATTGCGTATCCAGTGATCATGAAAATAGTATAACTCCATTTGTACCCCGAAAATATATATTACTCTAGTTAAATTCGCCCAAAACAAATTTATACAATCAAACCACATATTGATAAATTAGTAGAAACATCGCCACGATCGATAATATTAACCCATAATTTTTGATCGTCAAATATGCCGACCTTTGATTTTCTCGAAAGAAGAGAAAATGGATTTGTACCAGTTTCAAAATAAACGCTCCATATACACGAGCTTGATACGAGTTTATCGTCTCCAAATCCAGTGCCTCCTCTCGCGTACACGCGCGCGCGTGGAAGATTCCCACGTATTTATCGGCTCGCGCAGGGGAGGAAAATCGTCCGCGTAGGAAACCAGGCAACGTCCACCCTCGTACGGCCTGCGACTCGCGTGTGCCTGGAAAAGGCACACGTGTACAGAATTGTACGGCGTCCACCCTCCCGTGCTCGGTTATATAAAGGTATATAGGGACGTCGTCTCCGTGGCGATGGTGCCGCGCGAGGAACAACCACGTAAACCTGTAAAAACCGCACGCACGCCTCGTCCATGTCGAATAGGTGGCCGGTGCCACGTAAGCTGGCCGCTGTAGGACTTAAGTAAAATCCCACCTGGAAGCCTGGACACGTGTCGGCCACGCACACCTCTCGCTCGACCCTCTACGAATCGCGGTCTTTCCAAAGCGACTCCCCGTTTGTCTCTTCGCGTACCAAGTCACTGCTCCTTCTCAAATTCGTAAAGTATTGTTGTATAGGGTGGGCCATCCAGTGGTTTGTTTTTCAATTATGGGATATGGTGAGACTGGTGTGAGCGATTTGCTCGAAATTTGAACGGCCGGTCGGTCTTTTCTTTCTTAAATCGGAGACTCCAACCTTCGCGATAAAAAGAAATTTTGTTTTAAGTATCGATGTTGACTCGTTTTATGGCGTTCTTAAAGACAAAATTTTGAATGGCCCACCCTATATATTGGAAGGTTACTTTAGAGCGATCGAGCGACTCCTTGATTGCATACGGTTCTCCTTCCTTTAGATATATTAATGGTGAACCCATCGGGCCTTTTTTTGTTTTCTTTTTAATTTCTTTGAAAAAATGTAGAACTTGGAGATGGGATATTTTTTAAAGGAATTTTATGGATCGGTCTATCGATATCTTTCTTTTGTTCTTCCTTTTTTAATATTAATCTGTAGCGCTGTATTTTCTAGTCGGACGTTCTTTGAGATTTTCCACGATTCTAGCGCGGAGTGCGTATAAGTTCTATCGATCTATCGATATTTCTTCTTAATAGTTTATTTTTTTAAGGCTGTACGTGGTCAGAAAGTTGTTGATGGGTTTAGCGTTAAATTACTCCAACGAGGAAATCAACGTAGGCGCAGGATGTTGAAGTCCAAAGAAAATCCTGTTTATACCGATCGATATTTTTTAACGTCTATCGTCGAGAGTTATGGACTTCGTTCACGATGTCGAGTTTACGTCTAAGAAAGCTTCCTGCTCTTGTCTAAAATACACGTTCGCAGGATGGTTGCACTTGTGATACTGGATTTACTAATAGCGCAGTGCAATGCTCTTCGGTCGAAAGGCGTCGGTGCGTGAAGGTGAATTAAATCGGTCCACGGGACTGAGAAAAAGTCCAAAGCACGATTTTGGTCGTTTTAATTCGATTCTTTCGATATTGACCCACGTAGTCATCTATCTTAAAACGTTTTCTTATTATTATTATTATTATAGTATTATCATGAGTGTGCAATATTATGGGAACAAAAACGTCATTTAGGTAATTCGATTTGAATCACGCCTCTTCCACGTAAACAACGAAAACCCGATTGTACTCATATTCCCATAATTCCTTCAGCACTGACATCATATATCTCCTAAAACTCTCCTTAATAAAAAAAGGTGTTTCTCGAAACATCGTCACGCGCATTCCAAATGATCGAATCAAGTACATGTACGTAACTATGGATGTTTCTTCATTCGATCGTAAGCACTAATCTCCCAGTGGACATCCTCCATCCTCCACTCTCTATCCTCCATCCTCTATCCTCTATCCTCTATCCTCTATCCTCCATCCTCTATCCTCTATCCTCCACCCTCCATTCTTCATTCTCGATTCTCTATCCTCCATCCCTTACCCTCCATGCCCCACCCTCGACTGTCCACCATCCATCCTCCACTCTCTATCCTCCATCCTCCATCCTCTATCCTCTATCCTCTATCCTCTATCCTCTATCCTCTATCCTCTATCCTCTATCCTCCATCCTCCATTCTCCATCCTCCATCCTCTATCCTCTATCCTCTATCCTCTATCCTCTATCCTCTATCCTCCATCCTCCATCCTCTATCCTCCATCACCCATCCTCTATCTCCCATTCCCCATCCTCCACCCCCCCTTTCTCAATCCTCCACCAGCCATCCTCTATCTCCCATGTCCCCATCCTCCATCCTCCGTCCACGCGTCCCTCCACAAGAGAGAGAGAGAGAGAGAGAGAGAGAGAGAGAGAGAGAGAGAGAGAGAGAGACAGAGAGAGAGAGAGAGAGAGCAGCAGCAGCTCGAAGAATCGGCCGACGAAGTTGGCACGCAGTCGGCGTCGTCCCGTCGGCGTTGCGCGCGTGCACCGCTCCTCCGGTCCTCGTCGCACGCGTGTGGGTATCCGCGGGCGCGTGCGTGTGAGGAGGGCCGCGGGGCGCGAGCGTTGTTTATTAGATCAGAGTAAGCCAGTTTGCAGTGACGCACGGCCCGGCAGCGCGGAGAAACGACAGTGAACACCTTGGCTTCGCGGCGATACGCGGGAGCACGTTGAGAGTTAGTAGCGATCGCCACGGCGGTTCTCGATTCACGAACTGCAGCTTTCCCACCTAGCGTGACCTGTGAATAACGATCTCGAGGTAATGCTCTTCATTATTATAAGCTCGTAAAGGTGCTGGAGGTGTGCAAGTGCGGAAGTGATACCTTGGTGGTTCCTTGGTAGGTGCAGGCTATCGGCTTATGGAAAGCTCCGATTGAACCTTAACTCTGTTATCATGCACTTTTGGTATTGTCGATGGATACAGTATAGGCGAGATATTTGTATTGGTTAAATTATTCTTTCGAGATTTGGAAACGACGATGACAATCGAGACGAGTAAGAATCGCATCGATCGAGGAATAGTTGGTATTCGTCGCGGTATTCGTTTTCGATCTTGCGGAGGCTGTGGTGAAGGTGGTGAATGATGATCCGAGGTAACGTTCTTGTTTCTTATGAGCTCGTAAAGGTGCTGGAGGTGTGGAAGTGTGGAAGTGATGCCGGTGGTTGTCCGCTAGGTGTGGGAGAGAAGGTCGTTTGAAGTTGATGTTGAATGTTAACTTCGTTTTCACGTACCTTTGGCACTATCGATGGATACGGTCTAGAAGTTGAGCCACTGCTTTGAGAATTGAAAGCGATACCGATGTTCGATCCGCGTCTCGGTCGTATCGATCGAGACAACCTGGATAATTGGCTTAGCGCCCCTTTTTAATCTCGTGAAATTAATGAAGAAAGTAGCGGAAGTGATGCTAGTGCTTCCTCGATAATTCTTCGATCGCCTCTCGAAATCGACCAAAGGCGATCGCGATGATATTTACTCGAAATGTTGCCATATAAATTCGTATATGGTTTTATGCATAAACTCGTTATTCCAAAAATTTTTAATTATCGTATTACTCGATTTACGCGTTGATATTGCTAGGAATTTAATTTCTTTCATTCCAAATACTACTGTATTTTCTGCCAAAAGCAGTGCGATTTTCTTCGTAATCGCCAAGAAACGCGATGCTAAGTAATTTAAGGTTTCTTCGTGTACTCTTTTAAATACTGCCCGAAATCAATATTTAATTATAATAATATCGAGGATTGTTTAATAATAATCCTCGAAGTGTTCGAAGTATCGAATCAAAGTATCGAATAAAATTACTTCCAGAGTTTTAAATCCCCGTGATACTTGGATTTTGGAGGATCGAGTATTTCTTCGTATTTTCGATTAACCTCCCCGTTCCTTCAGTGGCACTCGCGCGAAAATAGAGAAAGGCGAACTGCGTCCACTGGTTTGCAGCTAATAAAATTGACGCTTTAGGGTAGTCAACCGCCTTGAAGGTTTTCCTAGAGCATTACCCTCGCCACCCTCTTTTTTTTCCTCCGTTATCGCGACTTCGATCTTTTCCGGAACCCTCGACAGCCTCTAGTGACCGACTCACCTGTAGTCCGCGATTCTTGAAGCGGAAGTGACTCGACGACGGTACCATTTAACCGCTAATGGAAGAATTCTCGCTCTTCGAGAAGAACTCTCGATGGAATCGTTTTTATTTTTAATTCGCACCGAACTCCCTCGTTTTTCTAACTCTAATGATAATATATGTTTTTCTACTATAATGATAATATGTAAAAGGTGAAGAGTCTTGAAGAGTGCTCGCGCGAGGAAACGTCGATTTCTCAATATGAAGAAGAAATTCTCTTTCTTCGTTATCTTTCCTTCCTTGGTATCGCCTACTCTAGAAATTTACCGTAGAACTTTCGATGACGATCTTTTATTTTTGTACAATATTCTTGACTACGCATACATATACGATGTTTCGATTAGAAACATTCAAATTATGAGAGAATAATTTTTTTACTGCTGTATTGGTGTTTTTTTAGTGTATAAATAAACGTAGAAACGTCATAATAATCGATAAATTGTCACTTTTGATAATGCGAATAAATATTTAAAAATGTTCTTAACGATATAAAAATACAGTATGGAGTGAAGTTTCAGCCTTGCCAGCTTTTAAAGACCGAGTAACCAAGGATCGCAACGTGGATCCACTCGAAGTATTCGTTTGCTCTTTCATCGCGATCGAGATTAATTCTAGGATATTCGAGTGGCACTCTTGGCCGACAGATCGATCCCGCGTGTTCTCGACGGATGCTACTGAAGTGCAGGAGGACAATGTGCACGTGGATAATGCAGAAAGAAAATATATATATTTCTAAAGAATATACAGGAATATATTTTTCGTACATAGATGCAGTATGATACATCGATCAGTGCGATCGCGTTTCCACGATGCGCCTGTAATTTAAATGATAATGTTACGGACAGAAGCTTCCGTAATATCCTTTCTTCTTTAGGGATTTTACATGCGACATTAAAGCACGATGCGTGATAAGATAGTAAATGTTTTCAACAAAGATTTTGATAGCCGATATTGAACATTGAATAAGTAAAAAAGACACTTAAGAAATATATGTTATACTTATCGTTATTTTATATTCACGTTTCCTAATTATTATTCATAGAGGACGAAAACATAACAAAAGTACCGAATTTGACGCTAATAACAGACTAACGATAACAATTAACCAAACAAAAGTCACACCACGCACAATGGAACAACAAGTAGAATATCCAGACTTCCACCAAGATATCCATGGAAGTACCAATCGCAGGCCGTTAAATCTTTCTCCCGAACGACATTCTATTTTAAGCATCGCTCTGTACTTCAGTGAAGCTGATAATCGACGCTAAAAATGAAGAAAAACAAGGTGGCACCGCGGGCAATAGTACAGCGGACAAAGAATCGCTTCTTTTGTGATAACGCCTAAATTGATATTCACTCATCCTCCCTCGATATCTCAAACAACATCCATACAACACCAAACGCCTATGCAACGAGCAAAATCGATACCAAAATAAACCAGACAATAGCGAATACAAATTAACGATAATATTCGACATATTATAATCCCCACGATATCCTGTAGAATCGTTCATAAGTGCATCGACGTCTCCGAGCAACCTCCAAATTCAGACCTCGATCCTCTCTTCAAACTTTCTTCGAATAATTCCAATCGAGAAGCTCTCCTCTCGATTATTCGAACCCAAACATCGATCGAGAATTCGTTCCTCCGCTCATCAATCGCCCAACGCTTTTCCCCGCTGGGTTCGAGGATGAATGTACTTGGCTGGCCGAATTCGGAGGAAGGAAACTTCCGACGGATGTGTCGGTTATGCAAAGGCCAGGCATTAGAGATTGGCCGCAGGTGGCCGATTAACTGCGATTCCCGAGAGGGAAGCTGTGTAACTTCGCCTCGCGCCACGTAGTTTCCTCGACTGGAGCGCCGATGCTTTCCAAAGGTCAAGCTTCGTCCGCAGGGCTGCGATGCTTGGGCGAATAGAAAGTCGGACTTGGCTTCGACTGCCACAATCCAGGCCCGGGTTGGAATTTCGAGCATCACCTCTGCTTTTTCTATGTGATGCGTACACCGTAGCTCTGGTGCTTCGGAACCCACCTTAACCTTTTGGACACGACGCAACCACTGTAGTGGCTTTGCGGATGTCATATTTGAGGACGACGCGCCACTATAGTGGCTTTGCGGATGTGATTTTAAATGACGCGCCAGTGTAGTGGCTTTGCGGATATCATATTTGAGGATGACGCGCCACTATAGTGGCTTTGCGGATAGCATCTTTCAGGATGACGCGCCACTATAGTGTCTTTTCGGACAGCATCTTTCAGGACGAAGCGCCACTATAGTGGCTTTGCGGATGTGATTTTAAATGACGCGCCAGTGCAGTGGCTCGCTCTGGTGACTCACAATTTGAATTGAAAAATTGTCTTCGTATGAATAATTGTTGTACACTTATTTTTTCCTTGCATCGATTTACAAGAGTATAAATAAAACAATGGACAGGCAGAATATGGAGTCTTTGTTTCTTACGGCAGTGTCGGGTATACGTTATTGCTTTTTCCTTAAATAAATATACAATTTGTTTTTTCTAACGTGTCCTACTTAGAGTCTCTAGCCTCGAAAAGCCACATGAAAAGAGAAAACAGAGGATTGCCATGTACTCGCGTAGAGAATAGGGTTGTCCGTCACGCGTTGCAGTGGCGCATCGTTTACGTGTATTTCACGTCGAACAGGTCCGTACAGAGAAGCAGCCCTGCGCAAAATTGGGAAGGGCCTAAGAGGTTAAAGGGTAGGTCCAGGGCCAAGTGACCTTAGCAGTCGGTGCCCAAAAAAATGATTTTAAACAGAAAAGGTCGAAAGAAGTTGGAAATTCGACGCTGAAGAGCCGAGACTCGAATCTGATGCACTCCCTCTGTATCGTTCTCAGGGCGACATGGCAAAAGGTTTTGCGTGCGCCGAATTATCTCGTGGGCGGTATGAAAAATGGAACGAAAGAAATAGAGCGATAGTGGTGGGAGTGTAAATAATGGAGACTAGGACGGAAGTTTCGAGATTAGAGTTTAATCCATCGTCCCTGGATATTTTTTCGGGCCGATGTGTATACATTAGGTTTTACTTACTTTTGTATATTCCTTTCCAAGCGACGTGTGTGCATTATTTTTTATTCACTTTTATATATTTCTTCTAAGCGACGTGTGTATATTATTTTTTATTTACTTTTGTATATTCCTTTCCAAGCGAGGTGTATGTATTATTTTTTTATTTACTTTCGTATATTTCTTCTAAGCGACGTGTGTGTATTATTATTTATTTACTTTTGTATATTCCTTTCCAAGCGAGGTATATGTATTATTTTTTTATTTACTTTCGTATATTTCTTCTAAGCGACGTGTGTGTATTATTATTTATTTACTTTTGTATATTCCTTTCCAAGCGAGGTGTATGTATTATTTTTTTACTTACTTTCGTATATTTCTTCCCAAGTGACGTGTGTGTATTATTTTTTATTTACTTTTGTATATTCCTTTCCAAGCGACGCGTATATATCGTATATGATATACCGTTAGATACGATGGCTTTGACTTCGCCTTAAAACAATATGTCACGTACAAGCCAAATAATCTTTGCGGTTACTATTGGCAAATAAAAGGCAAATAAAAAGGATACACGGTTACGAATATAGAGTCATAAATTGCGTTTAGAGCTATAGTACCGCGGCGAATGCGATTTGAGACTTCCGCGGCGGAATTTTGAAGATCGGCGATGCAATTCATCGCGTCCGGATAATTTCCCATGCGATATGTATGTCGCGGCAGCGGCGATTTGGAATTCGCTTTTGTAGGTCAATCGAATAGAATGGGCCATGTCGGAAATCAAACAAAACGAAACTGTCGCCTCGGAGTCTAAAGCCACTAAACGCGTCGTTCTTTATTTTCCATTCGAGATCCAATCCATTCGATGAAGCTGTAGAAATAGTCGGATAAAATTCGCGATATGCTCGTGGCGTACGGCCTGACATTTTCGATACGTGAAATACACTTACCGGACTTCTCATGCAGATCTTCCCTCTTCGAGTTATTCGTGTTAAACGAAACAGTGGAGACACCTGGAATAGATTTTCCGAGTTTGAAGCACATTGTCCGACAGTATTGTCTTGAAATATGCTGAATTTAACGTGTAAAACCTTTTTGTTTTACTAACTACATAGTAGAGGACGTGCCAAAATTCACGCAGAATTTGAAAATCTCGAGAATAGAGTGCGTGTGTGGAAACAAAGCTGTGGAGGCCATTTTTTTTAATCCATATATATCCCTATACTGTATACTTTATGAATAAATAAAGATGGAATAAAAAACTCCGCGAGTGGCAAAATTCACGCGAGATGTAATATTGAAAGGGAAGAAAGGTTTACGATCAAGAATTGTAGCCTCTCTTCTCTATCAAAATTACTAATTACCTTTCTTCTCGAAACGAAATTACTATAAACCTTTCTTCTCCATCAAAATGACTTCTTGCGTGAATTTTGGAACTCGCGTGATACTTAGATCACGTCCATGCAAGCGAGTTTCTCCCATTAAACTTATTTTCATAGAATCTTTTTCTCGAAGGACCTTTACAAAAATTCTGTAAGACGATCATTACGTTCCACAGTACAGACATTGATACGAAAGAAGCTATGAAGCTACTTTGTTCGCTCCACGCAATATCTCGAAAATAACGACCGCCCCTTCGATTAATAAATGGATATTGGATCGTGTTATCATTCGAGCAGCGGTATTTAACATCCAGGCGAGTATCGCGCGGAAATAAAGTCCGAGCAATTAAGAAGCGAAAATATGGCGAGCTCTTCGAATGGACGGCTTCGCGGCCAATTAGCCTGGCAGGTAATCTGTAATTAATCCACGTTATTTCGCATCGGTCGCTTTCGAGCCCGCCCTGGGATTTCCAAACCCGTATAGCTGCATTTAAACGCTTTATATTTCTCGTATACGTCGAGCCACGAGAAGCCGACCTTGGGCGCATCATTATCTGATACGATGCAAATGGAGTAATTGAATTTTCTCATTAACTCCACGCCTCGACACCCCCTTCTCGCCCCGCCAAAGGCCCCCCTCTACCTTTCAAAGGCACCCGGAAGATATTCACGCCGGATTAAGCCCCGATCCCTCCACTGTTAATCTCGTAGATTAAAATCATCGATTAGCTTGGGATCCGGCGATAATGCCTTGAGAAAATGCAGACTACTCTGGAGGCTTCTTTCGGTTTGGGGGAGAAAGTGTGACGTTCAGAGTTGGGGCTAAAAGTCGAATGGTTTATCGAGTCCGTTATTGTTGTATAGACTTTCAGTTGTTACTGGTATTGTTCTTATATATTAATATCGGCGATTGGCTGAGATACGACGATAATGCGCTGAGAGTGTGTAGATCGTTTAGGTTCTTTTGATTTGGCGAAGGGAAATGTGTGACGATTATAGATTGATATTAAGAATAAAGTCGTGCATTGCCTCTTCATTATTGTTGGATTAAGTCAGCGATCGATTTTTCGTTATTATTGATCCAATGGAGTTTGGGATAGGGTAGCTTTTAATAATTATCTTTTGAACGCTTTCCTTCGATCGCTTTTGAGCAGATTGCGATCAAAGTATGGAAAGGGAGAAAATAGAAATTAATATTTCGGCCAAAGAGTCTGCGGCCTACGTTGGAACGATATACATTTTTTTCAAAGCTCCTCCAAATTAATAAAATGCGATAATTACGAAGTACATTAATTTTAAAAGAAATTTCTTTCGAATCAATTATTCGATGCGCCCCATACGATAATTTCGAGGAATTCGGATGGAATTTTTCGAATTAATTTTTTATATCTCAGAGTAGGAGATTTTGAAAGGGATTTTTTAAATATCGGTTATTACGCAGCTGATTCTAGCACGATCGACTAGATTGAAAGGATTGTTCGATGAACAACCGATCGGTTACGCCTCTCCAATGAAATTGGGTCAAATTTCCCGATTGTCCTCTATCCGCCATAGAAAACTCCACAAATCAAATGTGGCCAATGGTTTTCTATGTAAAAAAAACAATACAATGCCATGGAAAAATTATCGTATAAAAAATAAGTGCGCTATGGCGCTCACGAAAATCCGCGTCTCCTATTTTTCCACGATCCTGGAATGAAAACGTTGTTTATCTTACATTTGGTATTTGGTGGACGCTTTGATTCTACGGAGTTCCGCCAAGAGGCGATTAATTTCTCTGGACCTCGTGGTCTCGGATGTTTATGTTCATCGCGGTTGACCGGGAAAATCCGTCTACGGCGTCGCGCTTTTTCATGCTTTGCCGCCAGGTCGAGCATTATATAACGTCGAATTGAAAGGTCATAATCTTGAAAGACACTTTTCCAATATTCCACCGAACGAGGTTCGTCGATAACGAACCGTTTGTTTGGGCCAGTACAAAACCGTGCAGAAACTTCGTGAATGAACCTTTGATTTTAAAATATCATTGTCGCTGATCCAACCATTCACCGCTGTCCTAGAGCAGCGATAGTTTACGTTGAAATTTTGATAACTCGTTATGGGATACTTTAGATAGCTTTTGTTCTTCGATACAGGAAAAACACAGCGGAAATATTTTTCCAAGTTGCGGGAGAAAAATTAATTGGGTGTATAATTGTTATGGTATATTCAAATTAAGGTAATAACACAGTTTGTTGGCAATCGAATTGCTTATGAAGTAGGAAATATACATCTCGTTAGGAACAGATGGTACTCGTCTTTTTTAAATAAATCGTCGAATAAACCTGTTTGTTGCGTTTCCTTATCTTCCATTTTTTTCCTTCTCGACATTAATTACATCTTCTGCTCGCGAGAAAAATTGCCTCCTATCTTTACGTTTTTCTCCACGTTTTCATTTTTGCCAATCCCCCAGTCACTCTTCGAATAACATTAAAATCTGCGAATCGGCATGGTTCTTCCAATTTTTTTCCATCAAAAAAATGGGTCGATACAAATTTTGGCGACCTTTATAATAACTTTCCAATATTAAAATTCTGCTCGTGGGGAGATTCACTCGAGATCTGTGCGATTAAAGTGTCGCATCTGCGATTATATCTTTCTTATTTCTCCTTCTCACGTTGCCTTTCTTCCTGGTGGGCCTTTTTCTCGCGTTTCACATTTTCTCGGCAACAGATGCATCCTTTGTGGCGCCAGCCGAATAAAAACCGTAATAAGAGACACGAACGTGGAGTTTATCGGGCCGCAGTGCATCAAAGCTCCCGATTATGTAACAGCCGTTCCTACAAGGAGCTTCTTTATTAAGACAGTTGGCGCAAATGTACGGCTATGTTCTCGCCCGCTAGACGTTTTTCCACGATGCCAAGGAGCGTTCGTGACGGCTCTGAGCCTGGACTGTTTCCACGAGAAATTACAAGCATAACGAGACACGTCGGAATTGCGCAAACACTCGAGAGAAAGGGACGATGATTAATGCGATCGATATTAACTCGAGAAAGATCAAATTTAACAATTCATTCTGCACATCGTTAACACGATCTTCAGACGCTTTAAAAGAATTTTTATTAATATATATAATGAGAGAGAGAGAGAGAGAGAGAGAGAAAGAGAGAGAGATTAATGTATATAATAAGAATACAATTAATATATCAATTTTTATTAAAAATATATTGCGACGCTAAGGTTCGCAAGGTATTCTAATTTTATCGCGTGTTTTTATCGGGTTCATGAAATGCCCTGGCGCTTTTTAAAAAGTAACCAAAAAAAGAAAATCAATATTTCTCAAATTATATTAATCTTGATTAATTATTATATATATA
>JBCFXI010002355.1:0-24354 GCA_038496175.1 Ampulex compressa | reverse complement strand
TCTCAAGACATATAATGGTTATGCGGCTTAAGTGTGAAGTTGGTTTCGAAAAAACGTAATTAAGTCCTCTGACGGGAAAAAACGAAATTACTTTCCGAACAACCCAATACATAGAAACAGAAAGTTTTAACTTTTGTAATTTTCCAACGTATGGTATTTCTCAAAGCACTCTTGCCTGCATTTCTCTTGCATTTCTCAGCAAACTCTTGTTTTCTTTTGTTGCCTTGTGCATTATGTACGAATCGATGACGCACGTCTCCATACACCAAAAAAATAATTTCTGCCATGAGTATAGTGATTTTCGTAGAAAACACATGCAGCCACAGCGGCGACATCGACTTCTACGACGATTTCTAAATGCCGCCATTGTGGCGGCACCGACCGCAAAGGTTTGATCCTTCTAACGAACTATATTTTACCATATTTTACAACAGGCATATACTCACTGCCAGGTGAATCCACCAGTGATGCCCTCCCGCAATCGATCCTTCAGACTCCTCTGCCTCGAGGGCACCGAACTGCCCGGCGATTCTTCCGGCCGACTCGGCGGACCGCCGCCAGCACTTCCGGCGCCACTGCCGGGGAACAACGCCATTCTACCCTTTTCACGATAGTCAAAGCGCCTTAGGCCCCTTATTCAATATCCGCTGCCAGCAAGTCCTGCTTTTCCCCTCTAATTTGCCCAATGGCCGTGCATGATCGGCTCGAAACCCTGACCGAGCCGGCACCACTGTCCGTCGCACGCACTCGGATTTCTTTCGAGCTGGACAACGTAGTTCGTCGCGAGCAGCGTAGATCCGCGAGACCAGCTCGACGCGATCGAAGAAGCTAGACAAGGTTGGCAATGTGGATCCTTATAAATAACGTAGAACCTCGCGACCAGTTCGAGATGATCGATGAATCTGGAGAAGGGAGCTAACGTAGAACCTCGCGACCAGTTCGAGATGATCGATGAATCTGGAGAAGGTAGCAAACGTAGAACCTCACGACCGGTTCGAGATGATCGATGAATCTGGAGAAGGTAGCTAACGTAGAACCTCGCGACCAGTTCGAGATGATCGATGAATCTGGAGAAGGTAGCAAACGTAGAACCTCGCGACCAGTTCGAGATGATCGATGAATCTGGAGAAGGGAGCTAACGTAGAACCTCGCGACCGGTTCGAGATGATCGATGAATCTGGAGAAGGTAGCTAACGTAGAACCTCGCGACCAGTTCGAGATGATCGATGAATCTGGAGAAGGTAGCTAACGTAGAACCTCGCGACCAGTTCGAGATGATCGATGAATCTGGAGATGGTAGCAAACGTAGAACCTCGCGACCAGTTCGAGATGATCGATGAGTCTAGATGAGATAATCAATGTAGATCCTCGTGAACAGCGTAGATCCGCGAGACCAGTTCGACGCGATGGATGAATCTAGACAAGGTAGTCAACGTAGATCCTTGCGACCAATTGGAGGTGATTGAAGAATCGAGACGTGATAAGCAACGTAGATCCTTGTCAGTATCGTAGATCCTCGCGATCAGCTCGATGTGATCAACGAATCTATGCGAAGTAGACAAAGTAGATCCTCGTGCAAAGCATACATCCGCGAGGCTAGCTTGATGCGAAGCTTGGAAAACGAAGATTCTCGTATTTTTTCGAATAAAACGTCGTTTAAAAAGCAGCATCTAGTATATATCTTGTTGTTACCGATTGTCACTGAAGATCGGATCGAATTCAATGCGTGCTGGACGATTTGAAGTAAAGTTGACATATTATAACAGAAGAACTATATTATATTTTATTTTTTATTTCTATTTATCATAAATCAGCATCAATACGCTGCTAAATTTTTATTTCGTCACATACTTAAGGATTCAAACTAATTCAAAATGCATATCTCATACCGACATATGAATGTTTATGTAATGCTCGAATACATTAAATTATGTATTCATGTGAAATATGATATAATCTTTATGTCCAACGTGGTACAGAAGATTGTACCGTATTGTCAAATTATTTTTCGAAATCATACTGCTAAATTGCTGGACTACTTGCTTTACACTTGATCTCATCCCTACTTATCACGTGTGAACATATCTAGTCGACCGTGTCGCGCAAGTAACTCTTCTTACCCCCAATTGCCCATCGCATACTTCTCTTTAACCTCTTAATCATTTGAACTGATATACGCATGTGCTGTTCCATACTGACCACCGTTTACGAAAGATGTATGCAGTGTGTAAATAAATTGTGACAGAAACTTTTTAGCCAGCCTGCATAACTTTAAGAAAAAAAAAATTAGGGGTCCTTAATCAACGTATGTGTAGAAATTACACGATTCTGAATACATTGCATCTTATTTTATAAGATCGATTAGACGAAATTGATTTATTATATCGTGCAATACCTTTGCTCTTTGATTATCTATTTATTCTGACTGATCATTACGGTAGTTTGATGATTAAACCTGTGATTAAATTTTGCATCCATAATTCTTCCTGATACGCCTAGAAAATAGATAAAGATCGACAGTATAATCAATAACGATTATTTTGGACAATAAAATTCCTGTAATCGTTTAGTCATTGCCGGTTGTGAGTAAATTATATTCCACAATTTTTAGTATTACATTGAAAAGCGTTGAAAAATTCATGTCAAAAAAGTGCCAATAATTTCGAGCAAGCTTTATTCCGCATGCGTTGTACAAAAAAGGACGATCTGCGATACGCACAGCAAAGAATTCACTTTCTTCCAAATTTGAAACCTTTCTCAAAGCATTCTAACTTGTTATTTACGAAATATTTTCTTTCGATTTATCGGTCCTATAGAACAGTGAGATTTATACTTATAATTCCTTTACACTCTGTATCTAGCACATCCAACGTATATACGAACAGTAAATTATATTCAATGCAAAGGTCATAAACTCTTCATACACCGACAAGGCCAAACTTCATAAGAAAATATCTTTATACGAGATCTTTCAAGCGACGGACATAATCTTAATAATCGTTCAAGAATTTCTCACTTCAAGAATTTCTTGTATGTAAAGATACGTAACAAGAAATACGTTATATCTTCTCATAAAAATGACAACTATATTTCTATGTCCTCTATAACAGATGGTAAAAATACCTATTTCGTTTTATTTTTATTACCACATATTTTTATTCGTTTTTCTAGAAGAAGAAAAGCTGCCTTTGTATGGTACTAAAAATATAATATAAATATTGCGTAAATAACTCACAGAACTAAATATAGCATTTATCCACGGGCCATACACAACAGTGTCTATGAACTATTCATCTCGACAAACCGACCGTATAAACTATATACATGAGTCATACGTACGAATAAATAGCGCATGTTAACTGCGTATTTCAAGGAACCACGTGTACCAGTCGCGTATTTGCGTGAAACAACGTATACAAAATATGTAAGCTGTAATCGGGTACGCGTAGAAATCCACATTACCTACAAATAGGTAAAAGAAAATAAAAAACGTCGAGTTGGAAAAAGGAGGAAGACATCTTTCTACCTTTCAGAAATCTATTTCCAAATATCTAAATCAAAGACTACCAGCATTTTCGAGGAGTGCATACTCGTGACCACTACACAAATTCAACTTCGTGCCAAATGCGTCGAGACGCTTGTATAATCCAAGCAACAATATCAAACTTCTTTGATTCGCTAGAAATACTAGTAAAAGAAAAAAAATCGTGCTGGAAAACAATCCAAACCAACTCTAACACAGATTACGACTAACCTTCAACGCGATCGTTTGGACAAACCAGAAATCTCGTCGGAAATTACCGTATCAAAGGCGACGAAACTAATACGCGTACCAACTGCGTCTCTAAATAAACCGCCTGCAAAAGCAGGGTGTCTAAGTAAAGCTTGTGTACAAACGTAAATAAGCAGGCGAACAAAGCCATACCACGTACCAACACACGTGACAAAGCGACCTGCTCGATAAGCCCTTTTACCAGGCTCTTCGATAACTTCGTCGAACGAAACTCGAAAAACGTATCTATAGTTGCAACGTGGCATTAAAAGTTAAAGGCTTCGAACTAAAGTTTTCAACTAAAGACATTAAATTAAACGGTTGAACTAAAAGTCAAAGACTCTACACTAAGGAGACTTTCAAAGTTAAAAACGCTCCAAGTGTTGCCGACAAAGTCGTGTTCGAATGCGTCTTTGTTACATGCGCCACCCACCGTGCACACAGCTTTCTAAGACCCAAAACGTCATTCAAAATATCGCAAAAAAATATTCAAATTTTGGTCGACTGTCTTACAAGAAATATTAAAGCAACGTCCAAGTTTTAATCCTACCGTTAGCGAATAGCTCCGCGAACTTATCAAACAAACCAGTATTTTACACCAATTTCTGTATTAGGGACGACCAGTATTATCGACCAGTGGATTTTTCCACACAGCCCACCAAATCACTTAAAACGCGAAACGCCTCGAGATACTTGCGAGCAACGACACCCTTTTCGAATTCCACGAGGAGACCAGTGGACAAGCCACGCTGGAAAACGATCCAGGCTGATTCCGATGCCGGCTACGATTACTCGCGAATCGTGCCGCGCCGATCGAAAAATCGAGTCGCCACTGGCACACGCTCAGTGGTATATCGGTGGACGCACGATATTCCTGGCCGATTCGCGGGCGATTCGCGGTCGCGACGACATCTGATGATGGCCGCTCGTAGCCAGTACGCCTGCTCGGATTTCCTTTCGCTCTCGACTCTGACACTGTGCCAATTGCCTTAAACCCGGGCCAGAGCTTATCCCACGGTCAAATTTGGCTCGTACAACGTGGCTGCCCACCCGTGTCGCCCCTTTGTCGCTACGGCCGTGCTACATTACAGGTTTTTCAAATTAAGTTCCTTCGTTCGAGTCAATTTTTTCGATTTTTTGCAAATGGAATTTGAGATGATACTGCTCTTCTTCTTGCCCCAATGAATTGATATAAGTGGAAACGTGGTCTTGTCGAGCGAATTATTTTGCCAGGTGTGGAGATAATAGAAACGAATTCGTGCACCTCTGATGATTCGGCTTTCCTGCGAGCCCTCTTCAGGTATATATTATGAATTTGGTGATATTATTTGAGGAGATATAGATGCGTGTAAAACTATTAAATTCCTATTTTAGTGAATATTTCGGATAATTTTGTGTGATTTGTTTTTGAATTTATCGATGAAAATTTGTAAAAGATGACCCATTTTTGGTTTGAGGGTATAACTGGAAGAGTAACTGTCTTGGGTCTGAATCATCAGAGGGTTACAAAAAGACTGATCAAGACAGTCTGAAACCAAAACTGGGCCATCCTTTACGAATTTTTATTGATAAATTTAAAAACAAATTACACAAGATCATCTGGAATATTCATTAAACCAGGAATTTAATAGTTTTACATGTGTCTATGTCTCGTTAAATAACATGTCAGATTCGTAATATGTAATACTCCTTTTCACTTATACTTTAATTAGAAAAACCTGTAACTTTCCTGGCAATCTGATTATGTCAGCAATTTTGTACCCAAAGCGGTATATTATTTTGCATGAATAAATATTGTTTTATATTCTAGATCTGTAATTCTTAAGAATCATTCACTTAAATCTGTCTAAACAAAAATCTAGTCGGCATTCCAGGTATGATAAAATTCCAAACACAAAACCAGGAATTATAATATAATAAATGATTTTCAATAATAATATAATTTCATTCAATAATGTAATAAAATCAAAAACACTGCAATATGTCGAACAAGAGTGCAACGTGTAATAATCGATCGTAATGACGAGTAACAGTAAAGGACTTCTCTAGAGTGTGGTTCGGGATTACGGCTTCTGGCAGTGAAACTTAACCCCAAGCCACACTCAGGATTACCGCCAAGATGGTTAATCGTTGAAACACTTCGTGTAATACGGAGAATCGCTGTACCACATAGTCTGTTTAATTTGGTGTTCGATCAATTGTGTGGCTGTGTTTATTTGAATTTCTTCCACGATTGTCTTCACGTTTTATTAACTCATTTGCATCATTATGTATGCGCTGAATTTTCTTGGTTACTATCATCGGATGCTTACTCCCAACTTTGTTGGTCACTATCGCTATTCGTTAAAAAATAGAAACGGAGGATGTTGTTGGAGATGAAAGCAGTACTCCTGATTATAGTGAAGAAGAAATTAGGCCAGGTCTAAATTATCTGAACAACATTTTCCAACTCTCGTACTTCCAACGTCATCGATAAAAGCTCGAAAGCGTTACCTCATTTGTTCAGCACAGTAGAAAAGAAGAAAAACAATTTATCAGTGTGAAAATCGTGAAGTGGCTCTATGCATTCAACATTTCAAATACTATGATACTGTGCAAAACTTACCAACCTTTCCACTATTATCGGTAATATATATGGACAAAAACTACATATTTGCAACAAAGTTCTTTTAGTTGTAGTCATTTTTGTACTTAAATATGATAAAAAGAATTTGGTGATAAAAATCTTCTATTCATATTTTCTATAATGCGAATGGGTTAATACCGAATTATGATACAGGTCAAGTGGTGAGTGTGGAAAATTTCTCTCATCGCCCTGGAATAATTCATCTTCGATTTATTACAATAACTGAGCCGATTCTGCATCTGAGAAACACATATGTGTATTTATTATAAGCCACTGGTTTTATCTCGCATTGAAAACCGTACATAATATTTTAAGTATACGATTATACTGTAATATTTTCTGATTGAGGATTTGTGTCATCGAAAGACTCTTTAGTAAGTGTACTATGGCGTATTGCCAAAAAAAATCCCACATTATCGCGTAAGTATTATCGTAAGTATTTTATATTCTAATGAATTCAATAAATTTCCTAAATCCGCGTGTTAATATAGAAAAAAGACATGGAGATTTGTATCCGACAGATTCCAAAGAATCGCGATTAGCTTTAAACTCTATTATACGTCCCAGAAATGATATTTTCGAGTGATTTTGAGGAAAATCACATCCATATAACAATAATAAGGATAATAGTAGTAGAACTAATAGGAATTTCGATATGTAAATTTTTCGAATTTAGTTGTAATAGACATTCAACTGCAATAAACGTAAAGGATTTCCCTGTTTCACAATATCATCGCAAAAAATACGTGAGGTGTCATTGGATAATCAACCTGATTGATTGCCATAAAAAAACTAAAACCAAAACGCAGCATAGAGCAAGTAGAATTATCTCGCAAACAACGTACACTCGATATAAAAATCTGTCGACAAACCACCATTTATGTGATAAACATTTATATATTATACAAAAATGCACTTTTTCAAATAAACAGAAACTACTTAACCCTGGGTAACGTTAATTCCGTGAAATATACACTCTCACAATCCAAATTTATCGAAAATGCTATCACTCGTCTTGGCTGTTCCTCTTATTTATACGAGCTACTCTTTAAAACGTAATTCTTCCTAAAGTCTGTTCGAAATAAGAATATTTATCACTTTACACAAGGTTTTTCTTTAAGCAATGAATTTTCCAATAGTCTCGTAATAATTAAGTAAAATAACCTAGTAACTAAGTAAATAACCAAGTAACCCAGCAGCGAAGTATTACAATCTGGGGTTAAGAACGAATCCAAGGATACACGCCGCATATTATAATGGGAATCAAACGCTTCCGCGTCGATCAACACATTTGCCCGGAGGAAATGATTTCTCGCGTGGTAAGGAAAAATAGACGTCCAAGCGCGGATAAAAGGGCAGGCTGAGTGACTTGCAGGCTCTTCCGACGATGAATCGATGAATCGAGGGGATAAAAAAGGCGGAAGAGGGACCCTCCACTTGGAGGCTCGGGAGAAAAGAAAAAAAAAGAGCTGATAGGAGATGCCAAGAAAAGTGGCGAGGGTGGAAACCGAGGCCTGCATATGGATAATCCGTGTTCGTTATTCCTCATCGATGGAGAGCAAAGTAGCCATCAACGTCAAAATCATTCCCGCTGATCGATTATCATTGTTACTGCATTAGGCATTAATGGTAAAGCATGTCCGAAAAAGTGGTCACCAGATGTTTCCTTGCTGTATAGAAAACAACCAAGAGCCACCTCTGGTTTTTCCATGTGATATATATGTCGCAGAAAGATGATAAAAACGGAGATGCGATCGAATCTCTAAGGTGGACGATCGATTCACGGAAGCTGTTAAGATTACAAACTCCGTGGGGATGGTGAGTACTCTGAAGAAAGTAAGCGATTCGATCAAATCGCTTAACTGTTTTAGTGAAACGATGCAATAAACAAGTCAGGACTCGCACAGCTCTATGTTTCGCTTGTTAACACTCCCCTTTACCTCACCGCTCCCCTCCAGCGACCGTGCCGGCCAGCGCCAAGCCTCTGACGTGGCGCACACACAGTAGCGCAGAAACATTACGCGAGGAAGGTTGCGCGCATTTTTATTATTATTCTCCATATTTCGAATTTTATCAAATACCTACCGTAATTTTAACATCTTCCGTGAATCGATCATCCACCTTAGGGATTTGATCGAATCTTCGTTTTCATTATTTTTTTGCGACATGTATACTGTAGCTCTGGTGATTCGGGACCCACCTTAAAGAGTAGGTCCTAGGCCAAATGACCTTAATAGTCGATGCCGAAAATTAAAAAGAAAAAAGAATTAAAAAAACTCAAACAAAGGGTGATCGAGTAACGAGCTGATCAAATAAGCATAAAACATCTGGTGAACGAATGTTTACTCGAGTAAAAATGAATTAAAACGCGGGAAAACCCTTGACACGTTTGTTCTCGTGTGGGTCGTATACGACCCTCGCTGAACCTCTTGCCTCTTGGCCTCTTGGATTCTCATTGAAAATGAAGGATTTTGTAAAAATTCATTGTAAAGTTGAATATAGGCATCTTAATATCAAGTATACTGCGTTCATTATAGCGTGGGACGGCCACTATCATTTTTCTCGACCGTCTTTCCTTCAAACAGCACACATTTTATTTTGTCTGTCGTACATATGCGTGCGTTGTTGAAGCAGCTATTCCTGTTTGATTAAAGCTCGCGTTTATTGAATGCAGTCTGTTTCTACAATAAAATCAGTGCGATATTAAAAGTAAAAACAATAGATGAAGAATTCCCTGTTTAAATAAAGGGTCTCGCGTTTCTGACTCTTGACCATCACAGCCTTTTGTTGAGCCTTTTGTTTTCCCTTTTATTATAAATTTAATTAAATGTAGGGCTATTTTTAAATGTGCTTCGACATTTAGACTTGCAGGGGAGAATGCGTACACACATATACCTACACTTTATAAGCAGATTTGCAAAGAATAATATTAAACATATTTGAAGTAAAGCGCTTTACTTTATATTCACTTAGACTTTATTAAAATGATTATGTAGGAGCTTACAACTTGTCTAGTAGAATAAACGTTCGGCCATGCGTTTGTTAAAATAATTCCTTAAAAGTTAAATTGTTTACTTTGTTGCTTAATGCATATTAAAATTTATACTTTTTTCTTGCTAATTATGGCTTTGTGTTGTTAAACAATTGTAAGGCGTACGTCAAAAATAAGTTTGTTCAATCGTAAAAGTGTATCAAAAATTGGTCCAGCACGGAACCTGTTAACGGGGTCATCAGCACTATCCTTACAGCACCAACGCACCAAACTGGCATTTCAATGCCAGTTAAATAGCCTACGCTCTTCCAACGAGAGGAACTACCAGCTCAACAAGACGCGAGTACACGTCGTTAGACGATCC
This sequence comes from Ampulex compressa, assembly GCA_038496175.1. Classification (NCBI taxonomy): domain Eukaryota; kingdom Metazoa; phylum Arthropoda; class Insecta; order Hymenoptera; family Ampulicidae; genus Ampulex; species Ampulex compressa. The sequence continues at coordinate 14,600 of JBCFXI010002355.1, read as the reverse complement.
CTCAGACTAGAGGTAGCAGGCATCATATCAAAGACTTCTAGCAAACGACACTGCAGTACAATTCGACAGTCAATCCTTCAAACTGGAGGTAGCCACTAATCATTTCAATCGTCAAGTTCCGTCGCACTAAGCGACTCGTACATAAACAACTCTTGTCGTTCAATTTGTAAATATACACGTTGTTTCTTGTATCGCGAGTGTTCAATTTTCGATCCTTGACTCCGGATCACGTGACACCACCCAACTAGTCGCCATCCGAAAACCTCGTGCGGCCAGGTGACCTGCCTTTGGAAGCGCCACTATATCTGGGAGCAGCAGCTGCTCACGGGACGGGTCAGCCAGCATTGCTATCCAGCGACGCTCACCCAACCAACGATACACCGCGGCCCTCGTCGGGTTAAGGGCCGCTCGTGGATACGAGAGAGAGAGAGAGAGAGGGATAGACACGCTTATTTTTCTCTCAACGTCAACACACACACAAACAAGTATTATACGATGCATTCCGACTATTTTTCATTTCGAATTCGGGTATTTCGGAACTAAACGTCAGATAGTGGAATTAAAACTTTCATTTACATCCTGTGCGTCGCCGCTCAAACCTCTCTGGGGTAACTTATCCTTCGACAAACGTGTTGCTAGAAACACTAGGAAAAATAGTTTTACGTGCTTTTGGAAGCAGAAAGGTGAGACGTAGGTATAAACCACGAATTTAAGAGCATACCTATAATTCATAACATAGTCTGAATGGATAACATCATACGGCGAGGTGATCTGCTTTTAGAAGCGCCACCATATCTGGCAGCAGTAGTTGCTCACGGTATAGATGACCCAACATTGCTATCCAGCGACGCTGAATCAACCAACGATACTCCACGGCTTTCTTGCTGACTTAAGGGTTGATACGAGAGAGAGAGAGAGAGAGAGAGAGAGAGAGAGACGCGTTTATTTTTCTCTCAACGTCAACATATACACAAAGAAGCAACCATCGTTCATCGATTTGCAGAATGAAAGCGCTCTTTTCGCTCCTCCAAATTCCAATGCCAATACGGGGATAGGTTATTTACATTCTTCCATCCAAAGTCTCCCAATGAAGTTGCTGCAAACGAGAAAGTGCGTGAAGATAAATTGAATCAGGCTAACAGAGCAATGAATTTTACTGCTGACGAGTCAAAAAGATATATATATCGTTACACGGTTGACCGAAGGGACCCATTTATCAGGCAGCGTTAATGATACTGGCTTGATGGAGCTGTTATTTACGGAATAAATATTTATCGCGCTGACATCGCCCTTCTATTAATTACTACACCGAAACTCATTAAGGTACGTTTTAAATTTGATTTCCTTCGTCCTTCGCGATACGTTGCGGAAAATCTTTCACGTTCGACGGCATCATTGTTCAAAATGTTTCTGAAAAAATGTTCTCGATTCTCGATTGCAGATCCTGCATTGTTTTATAATCATTTGCCTGATAACGATATTCTGTTGTCCCTGAACAATGTCGGGGTTGTAACGATATTTCTTTTCGTTTTGCCTTTTTTAATTTTGCGCCGTAATTTTGCGTAATTTTGCGTGTATCACTCTGAATAGTCGTTTTCGTTTTGACTCTTTTAATTTTGCGTCGTAATTTCGCATGCATGAATGACTTTCTGGCGCATGAATCTCAATAGTCATTTTCGTTTTGACTTTTTTAATTTTGCGTCGTGATTTTCTGTAATTTTACGTGTATGAATCTCTTTCTGGTTTTATTGGCGTTGGCAAAAATCCTATCGAAAAATATCGGGCAGTGCGATCGGCCCTATCTAATTTCGTGTTGTAAAGTATCGAACAACGCAATTGCGTTGTGTTTGTAAATATTAAACGCCGTCGTAGTGAATGTGCACTGAACAGAAGAAATGCGCCTGCCACTCAATCGGTTTAAATTTACACTTTTATAACATCCTAAAGAAAACTTAGTGCAGTGAGATTTTCTGTTTATTTTGAAAGTGGCCTAAATCTATTTATATTAACTTCGAGATATTTAAGAGTTTGCGTTTCGATGAAATTAAAAATACACGAACAGGATATCAATGTGTTACACTGGGCAAGTGTATCTAAGAAAGTCAAATTTACAATTCCTATTAAAATAATAGCAATTATTAAGCAAATAACACGTGTTTTCTTGCCACAAATCGAGTTAAGCCAGTTACAAAATTAACAACTAGATTTGTTATAGAATTTTAAAGAATCCACGCTCATTCTAGATCATTAAAAATGCTTCAAATTCAAAAAGGAACTGTAACTGCAAAAATGTGTGTCAACAATTACCGTACCGTTTGGATATACTCAATCGCAAAATTTTGTTTATGCCAACTAACTTAATGTTGTGCACGTTACTATGGTATAGTAAGAAATAATTGACAAATGGACCCAGGCCACTTTCAAAATAAACGGCTCAATTATCAAATGCACCCTAGCATATAAAACCCGCCGCACATGTGACATCACAAACTAATTTACAAAAAAAAAGAAGAAACAGTTGCTTCATAAAATATCACACGAACAAAAAATTCTTAATTTAGTTCACTTCAAATAAAAAAAAAACGTCATTAAAGTATATAGATACATAATTCGGTGCGCTTAAAACGTGCCACTGAACTTCGTGATAAGTCGTAATTAAGCATTCCTCGTGATTTCAACCGAAATTTATAAATCATGAAGCGATTCAAAACTCGACGGACGCAATTTCAGTGCCCCAGTTCTGCGATAATCGGCAAATACTCCGATTCAAGTCAACCCTGCCAATCGCCAACGCGCCGAATATTCCGAGCATCCCGTGTGAATTATTGACTCGTCGCGCGAAACGGACAGCGAAAATAAATTCAGCTCGTCCCCTTCGACGATTACGAGGCACTTTCGAGAAATTCCCTATCCTTCCCTGCTGGCGGACCGCGTTCTCCATTCAAGGGCGGTGCCTGGAGGAAGGTCACTGCCAAGGTCAAGCACTGCCAACCGTTAATCCCGATCCTCTTTGAGTGGAGAATGCCGGCCTACGCCTCCGCGTCGAAAGCCTCCCGGTATTGATCCCTTTTCACCCACCAAACTCAGCCGGATCCCTCCTCTTCCAACCAGCCAGCCAGCATATCGCATGGTAACCAACGCGTTTCCTCGCATTTTCGAAAGGCCCTACATGGTTTTTCAAATTATTGGGTTGGCAGGTGAGTTGTCGCGGATTTGCGATTTCACTCTCGAACCAACGACGATTTTGATAACCACGCGATTTTTGATAATTGAATTACAATCGAAGTGTGAAATGTGAAAAGAGCATTGTGAGTTTGACACTTTGAATACGTAAATATGTCTAACAATTTAACCAAAATTATCCGATAGTGAAATCCGTAATTATTTGCCAACCCGATAAATTGAAAGTCTCTTTTGAAAATCGAGTACTTTTACATATATATCGAATTAAAAAAATACATTTATATATATACATTTATTATATATATATAATATATATATAATATATATATAATATTTTTAAAAAACTTAAAATAATGTCTGAAAGCACTTAACGCTTTCAGAATAAAGGAACAAATTAAGGGATTTGTGAAAACATAAATTGTGCACTGTGAATGATTATTTAACACGTTGAGTGATTTAACACGCGCATTTACAAGGAAATCTTCGTCGGGCCACGCGCGGCGCTTAGAAGTGCGTTGATATAGTATAGCAATACGAATTGCTAAATTAAGAAAATGAATAATTGCTACATACGCGGATATGGTATAGCAATACGTTGCGGGTGTTTAAACATGTTAGAGCCATTGTTTCTTATTGTAGTAGAAGATATGTACGTTTCGAATGAAATGTTTATGGACACTCATTCAACAGGTAGCGAATAAAAATGAAGTGGATAAATTTTAAATAAATTTTGTAGTAATTACTTGAAACAATGTCAATTTTTTAAATTTTATATCTTGTTTTGCATTATCAGTCACTGGTGACTGACGCGATCTGAACGGATAATTCAGTATCAGCCATCGATGACTGACGTGGCACGCAACGTGTTAAGCGATAAGTTTAAAAGGAAATGTCCTTGAAGCTTATTATTTATACCAAATCGATAATACCATTTGCATTTATAAAGAAACCAGGGACAACACCTCCAATTAATTAAAAAGGTTTGTTAATAAAAGCGCTGAATTAAAAACGAAAGAAAACGGGATATATTTTCATTAAAGTCAATTTTGAAGCACTGATAGCGTGTAAACGTATCAGTGGTAAAATAAATAAGTGCGCCACACATACTTAGTAGTTCTTCATAGTTTTGTAAGAAGAGTAAACTGAAAATGCTAAAATTTTCATTGACTTTTGTTTAATGTTTTCAATATAAAAACAAAAGTCTTAGGTGTATCCAGCGGTAATTGAAGAGCTTAGGTAATTCTATAAAGAAATATGTGATCTTTTGCGATTATAACAATCCATCATGGCAGAATTTTTGCACAGCTATAAATATGTTTGCGTTCTATAAAACTGCACGAAGCTCCGTCAAAAGTGGTATATCTCTTTTATATAATTACTCATTATTCCTCCGAGAACCGATATATCGATCCAAAGTTTTATTTTTACATTTTAATCAGATTTGCAAAAGCCAACATAAGTATAGTCACACGGGCATTAAGAGAACAAAACAGCGATTCTCTAGTTAAGCGCAAATTTAAACTTCGCAGGTATTTATCAATTATCGATATTTCTTCATACATTTTTATCAGACTATGCGATATTGTTAAATATTTTCTAGGATATATATACCTATGCAAGGTTACGTAAATAAAATTTCAACGTATTTGCTTCAAGCGATAAGAGGAGTCGTACAGAATAATGCGATAGATAACAACAACGCAAAACAAGAAAACGTTTAAGCAATTAACTAAAAAGATTGCACACTAATAGATCGCAATTAATTTTCAATTTTCTAATAAAGTGAAAATAAATAATGGAAGATTCTACACATTCTAAACAAAACCGCGATTTAGTAAAAGACTAACAGAGTAAGTAAAAATTGACCTGAAAGTCATCGTCGATTATGAAACTCGTACTCAAAATTACTGTATATCAGAAATCAAAATAATAAATATTTACCACCAATTACGTATTTCCAAAAGATTACTGTTATATAATAAATACTGGATTTTACGTTGCGAAAAAAACTGAAATTATAATAGTAATCAAATTTTTCAAGCGAGATATGCAAAGTGCTTAATTTCCAACTCTCGTATCCCTGAATTCACGTACCACATAATTTTATTACGGTAAATATACTGCAAGCATAATATTTAAAGATACAAGTGCACGAGGAAGAAAGTGAGAAAACGCAGTTTATGGATGCATTGATACGAAAAAGCCGGTGTTAAACGGAGCGTTCCAATAGATATGAGTTGGCAGGTCTTCGAATGAGAATTGGTTTGCTAGAATTATTATTAGCATTTAAAGCCGATAGACGTACGTGTGTTCAAAGCGTTACTAATAACCGTGATAAATCCAATTTTACGTCGTATATACTCGAAATTACCATTTTGTCGGAGATGTGAATCGAGCTGTGCAAAGTGGCCACACGCACACAGACACACTTCAAACTGTTCCATATTCGCGGCTTTAAATTTCTGCGGCGAACAAGAATCTTTAACGAATAATGTCTTTAATCAATTTCTCCGACGAATACGAGAATCCAGTAAAAAAATTGTGGAGGTAAAGGCCATAGTTGCATTAACACGATGAGCAAAGTACAGGTAGGGAAAAATGGTTTAATACCAACTGGTCATCTAAATCGTACCGGCTCATTATTTTAGTAATTGATTAATATTTGTAACTTTTAGTAGTGAGAATATAAAGGATGTATAAAATTGATAATATAAAACGCAACTTGCGTTATCTCGATTGATTTCGCGTCAACTTGTAGAAGCCTGAAGATTTCAAGTAAGTTTGATGTCAATTTCAACCAATGATTTTAAGAAAAATTTAAATTACTTAAATACTATAATTGATTAATACATTTCGTATTTTTTAAATATATTCAATATACTATCTTCATAGTAAGTTTATGATATAATTTATATAATTTGTGGGTTAGATAAATAATACTTCTACAGGTTCGCTTAGTTTCCTCAATCGTACCGCAAGTGAAACTCTTAAATCGTGCCAGTGCGATTTAAGAAAAAAAATATGGTCTTTGAACGCAGGAGTGTTGAAAAAAGATAAAATATACTATTGTCCAAAATTGTTATAATATTTATTACATTTAATCTCTTCTAAGAGTTTATTATTTCGATTTGTTATACCTCATATTATTATGGAAATCATTACGTGTATTTGTTTTGATATACTTATGTTTCAATACAACAAAAAAAATAAATTACTTTCAAAATAAAATCTCTTAACAAATAAAGTAGGTACGATTTTGGAAAGACAGCAGTACGATCCTAAAATACAGCTGTCCTAAATTCTACTTTTACAACCTTCTCTAAAATCACTCAAATCGCTCTTTTAATTCGATCTTATACCTAGAATGTTTATTTAGAGGGTTTCTGCAAAGATTAAGGTATAATCGGAAACAAGGATTTTAGGAAACATGTGTGTTGTTTAACAAACACATCAAAAATCCCTTGAGCAGTACGGTTTGGGCAACTCTAACCTACCAAGAAGAGCGTGCACGGAGAAAGGAGTTATCGGTTCCTCGAACCAGAATCGGCCGGCATGGAATTTTATGCCAATTAAAAATGGAAGGTTTCGTTTCGACCTCGTTTCTTTGGTCGTCAAGGTGGCCGTGCACTTGACTCTTTAGCTTTCTCGGGGTCGAGGGCAGGGAATCTCAATCGCGCTGAAAGGGGTCGAAGTCGTGTACGCGTGCGCGTATGGAAAGGGTGGAAAAGGATTGACTAACGAGCCGATCGAACCCCGCTGGAAAATCAATTCAGCCCCTTCGCTTATACACTTATCCCCAATTTGGGTGTGGCGAAAATCACATTTAGAATCCCCCCCTTCGTTATTTGCAGACTCCGTTCCTTTACGCTCTGTTGATAATAAGTACACGAATAATTCGCCAAAAATTGCGGAAAGCGATTTAGATTTTCATGATTTTTACATCTTCTGTTATCGTTCTTTTAAATGTAGAGAGAAGATTCGACGATGCGGTGCGAACCCGAACCCAAAATCCAATGACCAATTTCATTAAGATCGGCAATTTTACTTCAAATTAGAACCCGAATGTTCTAATTAACGTATTTCGAATAATTCTCTCGTCTTCGACATACTATCGAAGTACGTAGCACGGCTTATCGTATTGTTATTGTAAAACTTACTATGTACAAAGAAAATAGTGATGTTATGTGTCTTGTGAAGTTTCACAGAAAAGCAGAAATAATTTGAAATAATTCATTTGTGTAAATCTTTTAAACGATCAAGATAATTTGTCCAAATTACTCGCATTTCTGTAAAGCAAAATACTTTTAAAGGAGGAATATTTATTATTAGTTTAAAAACGCATACGAATTCGATCGGTTGGTGCATACCAACAACACAAACGACACAATAATGGACAAAATAATTTGGTATTTTATTTGAAGAAATATATTACTTCTAAAAAGGAAAATGTGTTCAAATTTTCAAAACTTCAAAATCCTCGCCATTATTTTAAATTACTTTCCTCCATATTGTAAGCGATCTAATGCAACGAAGAAATACTGAAGTTCGATACAACCAAGACTAGAAGCGATCAAAATAACGTGCCTGTAATTATTTTAAAAAATTTTCCAATTTTTTCACGCTATATTTACGAAAAATCAATTGCTCGTGATATATAAATCATTAAACTGATTTATTTCTTCCTCCTCTCGCTTCTCCTTTCTTGATAGACGTTTATAACACATTCAGATATTTACAGTATTCATCAAAAATATTTAATAAATGTAACTTTTAAGTTATAGGTTTTTCGTATTAAATTTACCCTTTTGCAAATCAAGTACTCTTATACAGATATTATATTTAAAATACATCAAATAATATTAATTACATATCAAGAAATAAAAAATGTTATTATAACACATGCAATTACGTAATTACACGCGGAGATGAACTGTATACAGACTCAATAATAATAATAATTATTCAAGCCAAACCATTCATAGCCTGGGTTATATGTACACATGTATACAGTGTATTTTTATATGTATTCTCCTTGAGTTATTATTATTATTATTCAATCACTAAATCATCCTCGCATAGTTGTTATACATACCTCCATCTCCATATGTAATTATATACTCGTATGAATTATAAAAACATTTTTGATTAATTACTACGTAATTAACATTATTTGTCGGTTTTTTAAATATAAAATATATATAAAAGTACATGATTTGCAAAAGGATGAATTTAATTCGAATAACCTGTATCACCTCACGACCTATCATCGTCGATCAGCTTCCTCCAGTTTTCCCAGTCAAACTGTTGCCGTTCAAAGCACGGCAACTCAAGATATTTTGGAATTATGGGCGGACTTGCACCGTGCGCGATAGGGGCGTAATATCCTTTTGATGTGTAAACGCCCAGCTGCAGAGGGCAGCGAATAATTCTCTGTCGCCTGGTTAGAGGCTTAATTATATCACAGCCGTGAATTATTCAACCAGCCTGTAACCGTAAATTCCGCTCCGCCGAATCGTGTAATTTAAGTCCTTAAATCGCCGATGATTTTAATTAATATTATCGCGCTCACAAAGGGCCGAGTGCTGATTACGATTTACGAAACGGTCAGGCGTGTTATTTCGTTAAACATTCGCCGCCCTGTTTTCGCATAACAGAGCGCATAACCGGCGTGGCATGTGAATTAAACTAACAAACGAGAGATAACCCAATGGATATACCTACGCTAATATTATCTGGCCTTAATATTCAAAACTGGCTTTGGCGGTAAGATAACTCGTTTGCTTGTCGAATCGATTCATGCAAAGCTCATCGCTGTTTATTCATTGGCCACCGAGTGCCATTGGTCAATTGTATGGCATAAAAGTGAAAAGATATCGGGAATAGGGCAAAAAATGCACTTTAGGATTTAACAGCATTGCTTTGTACTCGAGAAATTGGAATTAGGTCAATCGTTATCGGCAGAATTATGGAACACCAGATTATACTTCTTTCCCTTTCACATTAATGGATATCAACGTGTAAAATTTAAACCGATACGTTTGAACAAATACACTAGGTTCGACCAAAAATTGACCTTCTACGCGATACTTCGTCATGCGCTAATAAATTCCTTGATTATTTTGGATGTTAATGTCGGCCATTGACCTTCCTGAAATTTGCATAATATTTTCACTCGTTTCAAAATGTGTATGTGTTCCGAAATGAGCAGAAAATTGCTTCGTCGAGAGTGACGAACAAAAGCATGAAACGTGGCAGAGTAATTTTTAGATTTTGATCTTAAATTACACGGAATAACGCGCCTGACGATAATTACCCCTAGTCGTTAAAAGCAAATTAATCATGCATAAGCGTAGACATTAGCTTTGCGCCTTCTTCAAAGTTTCGTTAACACTCAACCTACCAGCCACTTTCCACGCTCACTAACTTTCGTTTACACTAAACTTACCCACCGCACCACGTTTAGGTATACTAAACATAACCTTAAAAAGAAACACAGGACAAAAAAAGGCTTCGATAGATCAATCCATCGATTCATATGCTGCAACGATATCAAGTAAAACCGTAGAAAATACCTCGCCTCAAAGTTGTACAATTTTCCAAAGAAATAACCGAGCGATCGTTTTGAGCGGTCCGGTAGATTTAGTGTTAATCTACTGTTGCGCTTTTGACACACAGTTAAAATTGTTCTCGCGCTTATGCACACCCTTTGGAGGAGAACCAACGATGTTAATGCATTAGGGATTAACGATAAGGAATGCCTAAGCGAGCGATGTTTTAGTTCTCCATAAAAAACTAAATCAAAGGGTAACCAGGCATCGATCTGGTCAAATATCCAGAAAACATCTGGTGAACCAATACTTGCTCGGGTAAAAATTAATTGCAACACGGAAAAACCCTATACTTGCAGCACAACCCCACAAAACTAACATTTTAACCCTTCGCGGACAGTGCTACCACAGCAGGGGCATTTCAAAGCTGTCGTAGAAGTCGGTGTCCCTGCTGTGGCGGCATGTTTTCTGCAAAAATCACTGAAATGGTGGTGGAAATTATTCTTTTGGGGTATTTGCGTGATCAATTTCTACATAATGCACGAAATAACAAGAGGAAACAAGAAGGTTGATAAGTTGGTTAGTTAATTAGTTGATGAGTTAGTAGGAACTTTCCGGCACGGAACACCATCTGGAGCGCAACCATCAACATCTTCCGTAGACAATAGGTTAAATAATCAAATTCAGATAATTCGTTCAGGAACCAAAAGACTATGCAGTATATTCCGACAGGAAAACTCCAGTGAAAAGACCAGAAACGCGCACATATTGTGATACTTGTACTCGGAAGCCAGGGCTTCATATCGGTGATTGCTTTGAAAAATACTATACATTGGGAAACTACAAAAGTTAGACTTTCTGTTTTTATGTAGTTCAAGTACTATTGAACACTATAGATCAACTTCAACGTATTCTGTGTTTTTAAATATCCATATGTCTGCCTTAAATCATTTAGAGAAAAATAACTGGAAAAAGCTAAGTTTACCTCGACTAGCTGGTACACTCATCCAAAAATATCAGTCAAAAATACCAGTTAATCACTTGCACTATAAATACGTGCCACGCACGTCGAGATTTTGTTCCAAAGCCGTCAGCGACGTATATATCACGTCGATAGACATTTGTCGCAGAAACAAAAACGACGTGTCCGTCACGTCTGCTAACAGTTAGGACGTTCATTATTCGTCAGTTAAATAGAGAACGAACGTCAATTAGATCAGTCACTCTTACAAAATCACTCGAAACTCGACTTGCTCGTATGGACACACGCAAAGAGTTTCCCTCGCATAGTTATCGATTCAAGTAGGACACACTCACCAAGTTACTCTTGCAGTGTTACTCTCACAGAGTCACTCGCAAAACATCAACTGAACACTATCAACACGACCAGCAGCCAAGTATGCTCGAACATTCTGTACCTAATACACATAATTCATTCACGTGACCAGATCACGCAACATACAACACATAACTCCCCAAATCGTCAACATTGTTAGCAGCCAAGTCTGTGTAAACACTTGGTGTCTAGTAAAGTAAAGGTACCAGTAGTTGCCACTTTAAAGAATTTTTGACCTATTCGTTCACATAGGTCAGGCTAAGTTCACTTTATGCAAAATGTACGATTACTAGTCGCTGCACGGACTATGGCTCCATTATATTACGACAAGAATTCATTCCTGATGGCGGCTGGAAAACTGTTTTTTTTTTAAAGTAAAATTTGATTTAGTTGCTGACACTAGTGAGAACAAAAAATTCAGTAGCTGACACCCTTTTACTTCAGTAGTTAACATAAGAAGAAAAACAGTTAATGAACTAATTTTGGTGATGTATGAATACAGAAGTTTATTGAATGTTTAAAAAAGATTATTCTTGAGTACATTTACAAAAAAAAATTATATTTAAAAATTTGATAGAGCTGGAGTATAATTTCTAAAGTTACCCTTCGTAAGAGGCATCTCAAAATCGACAGAGGAACAAAGTCAATAGTTGACACTTAGTAATGTAATAGTTGACACCCTATGCCAACTACTGAATGACAATTACAAGTTTCAATAGTTGACACGGGGAGAATTTAAACAACTTAGCATTCTTCGTTGCCACTTTTAATAAGTAAACTCCTCTTAAAGTTTCCAACAACATAAGAAAATGCCTTTTTTCACTCACAATGATTAAAAAATACAAACTTGCAACACTTTTATTTTAACCAAGTCGCAAAATACGTAAAAATCGTGGGAGTCGCGTGCGGGTTTGATTAACCGATCGTTATAACAATTCTGAATGGCGGACTATACGCAGTACTTCACGATTAATCGGTTGAAGGGCGATACTATATAGACTAGTAAAGGTTTGATGTATTCCAGCTTGTGGTTTCCTTATTTATTTATTTCTTTTAAAAAAGTATCACGTACTGGTGCTTTTACCTTACACAATATCACTTAAGTGATCAGTTTACACCGCTTGTTGTACGTTTCTCAAAATTTACCAAACTCTATTCTCATTGGCAAATACTTCTCGTCACTCGCAAAATAAATTAAAATAGCCGATGCATCGTTAAGTTTCGCGCACAGCGGTTGCGAGCACGCAACATCGACCGATTAATTATTTCGGTGGGCCATACAGGCTCTTCCTCCAGCCCAAGCTATGCGTCATTTTTCAAAGTACATTTTAAATACCGAGGGTGGTGCAAGATGCGCAGAAAATTGGCACGTCGAGGGTGGCGCACGAAAGCATAAAGTGCAGGTTGGTAGCCAGCCGTGTAAAAAGAGCGGACCGGGGGGGGGGGGGTGAGCAGCGCGCTGGCTAATATTTGCTCCATCAATCAACCCCAACGTCCTTGGAATACGAGAACCCAGACTACACCCCTCCTCGAGGTGGGCAAGGCTCCCCTCCTGGATTATATTATACGACCCTCCTAAGTGGAAGTCGCACTATTTTCTCCCTTTCCTCGCTTCCCGATCGCTAAGCTGCCGAACGAGGTTTGCTGGAAAATGTCGAACACGTGTCCTCCGAGTTACGACGACATATCTTTCCTTTCCAAGATATGCGCGTGGCTACTTAGTAAGAATAGGAATGCGTGTTGCAAGCGACCTGATAAGCGGCGATGATATTGTGAGTGCGATAAGAGCGCGAGCGTAAAAAGAGATAATAGAAAATGTACGAGAAAGGAAGTAAGCTGAGAATTGTACGATCTGCGTTTATACGTCGCAAAATTCGAATGTGACCAGCAGCCATCTTTCTTTTGCCACGCGCATCTTTTTTTCTACGATATGCGCATAGCTACTTAGTAAGATTAGGAATGCGTGTTGCAAGTGACCTGATAAACGATGATGAGATTGTGAATGCGATAAGAGCGTACACGTAAGAAGGAAGAATAAGAAATGCGCGAGAAAGGAAGTACACTGATACGATCTGCGTTTGTACGTCTCGAAATTCGAATGTGACCAGCAGCCATCTTTCTTTTGCCACGCGCATCTATTTTTGAACGATATGCGCATGGCTACTTGGTAAGAATAAGAATGCGTGTTGCGAGTGACGCAATAAGTAAATTGTAAATCCGATAAGAGTGTAAACGTAAAAAGGAATGAGAGAAAATGCGCGAGAAAGGAAGTAGGCTGAGAATTGTACGATCTGCGATTGTACGTCTCAAGGTTCGAATGTGACCAGAAGCCATTTGTTTCTGTCATGTGTTTAACACGATGACTGACTCTGAACTTTCTGCTGAGGCCGCATCAATCACCGGTTACTGACAGTACAAAATACGATATAAAGCTCAAAAAAATTACATCGCTTTAATAAATTTGAAGAAATTCCGGAATCGTATTCTAAATGTACTTAAATATTTCTTACCCATAGATTTTAATGGATTTTATGGAAACACTGTAAACAAAAAAGCAGCTCTCCTTCCTTGAATGAATGTCCATAAGCATTTCGGTCTGAACGTAATTATCTGCTACTATTATAGGAAACAATGGCCCTAATATGTTTACACACCTGCATCGAGTAAGTTTCAATTTAATTACAAGTGCGCTGCACGTTGCTATATCGCAATATCAATGTACTTCTAAGCAGCGCGCGTGACTTGACGACGATTTCCTTGTAAATACGCATGGCAGTTCTCGTGTAATAGTAGTACTGCGAAAGTAACCACGATAATTGACTTGTAATTTTTTGTAACAATTCTGCATATTCAGGATATTGAATTTTATGAGATGTTCCATAATTTTAGTATTATGTGTAATTGTTTGTGTAGGTAGATGTGCTTACTCTTTCATTTTGTGCCTGGTTTTTGCGAATAGGTAAATGAGATACCTATTTAGATGTGTCGAAACAGTGGCCTGCGGTTCTAGTGTAAGGATTAACAGTCCGCATCTTTACTTTTTGTTATTGGCTTATGTCTTAGCTGTTATCTGCTTATGCCATGCATTCAAAATCGTTATAAATTTGGTTTAATAATAAAATAGAGGAATTTCGTCGAATACTGTGTTGTTTCTTTATTGTGGACACCTTCCTTAACTGATTCTCATATCTGCCTTAAATTTTATCCTTCTTTCGTCTGCATAAAATATACAGACTGACCCTATCAATATGATTTTTCTTCAGTTTGTTCTTGTAACATTAATTCAATGTACACGTTGTTCTATAATAAAGTGCAGAATATTAACAAAAATGAATATTTATAGAAATATGGAACAATCTTAATAATAATATAAATAGTTGATTCTGATCGATGACGATGTCTATAACGGTATATCGCGTAGGTTGCCATAAAGTTCTATTTTTATGAATAGTAGATGATTACATTTTTGTAACAATTACTTGATAAGTACAAGCATTACCTACATCATAACATAATTTTGTGTTAAATATATA
>JBCFXI010002354.1:0-24371 GCA_038496175.1 Ampulex compressa | reverse complement strand
TATATATATATTTTTTTTTTACGAAGGTATTGTGTTTGTATGTTATAACAAAAATTATATAATACTTGGCGATCTTCTGGAGGCCGGTTTGGTTTTTCTGGCGATTTTAATAAACGCGGATTTTTTCGCGGTCTTTTTATATACACGCCTACATATAAATGCAAAGCATTGCGGTTTCTAAGTACGCAATCTTTGGTTATATCAGGTTCCGATCCTGATAAAGTGTGCTCGCGTTCTGGAGGCCGTCCATGTCTTTTAACCATTTCTAATTTTTTTCGTATCATAAATTCTTGTAATAGAGCAGGCGGTTGTCCCTTTAGACTATCGAGGTAGAGTAAATACCGATTCTTCCTACCTGCGTGGCCCCTGATAATTATAGGGTATGACAGATTTTCTAAAAACTCTACGGTCTTAATTCTATTTGTCCGCGACTCTTTCGACAACAAATGAGTTTTGTTGACATTTCCGAACATTAAATTTTCCGCACGACTAAATTTCTCCCGATCAAAGTAATGCAACCTTAACAAATTCCTTACTTCCGCGACGCGTTCCTCAATTTTCTTTTTTTCATTTTTATTTTCATCTATCGCATTAGTTTCGCGTAAGTTCAAATCGTAAATCATAGTTTTTGCATTACATTTTTCGACACTTCTAACTCCTGAATGAGCTCTATCGTTCTTGTCGTTATTTATTAAATCTTCCTCGTCGAAGTTTTCTTTTTCAATTTTTAAACTCGATGTAGCCCCCTCACAATTCTTTGGCTTTACCTCAACAAAATTTTCGGGAAATGATGTCTCGTGTATCGTCTTTTTCTTATTTAATTTGAAATTCAAAATTCTCCCGTTGAATTTCAGCTGATTGTCGGCATAATTAATAACCGCGCGATGCTCTACCATAGAGTCGGATCCTAACAGTCCGGTTTGCGGGATCGGAAAATCGTCGGCTACTACGTGGAAAGGCATTGTCCATCCTAGAATGCTTATCTTAACCTGCCCTAAGGTAGTAATTCGATGTGCCGTTATGCCACTGAGCTCTAATATCTCGTCCCTATTTGTGGTAATATGAGTTCCTATCGCGAGTTTTTTAACCAAATTGGGCCTTGACCCACTGTCTACTATAAACATTGAGGGAGTTCTAAGATCCTCACTGCTTATTTTGACTACCCTATTTGTGGTAATATGAGTTCCTATCGCGAGTTTTTTAACCAAATTGGGCCTTGACCCACTGTCTACTATAAACATTGAGGGAGTTCTAAGATCCTCACTGCTTATTTTGACTACCGGCGCATAGCCTTCTCGTGTAAGATTAATAGCGACACTACAGGAATTTAAATTTCCTGTTCCCGTTTTAAATGTTTCTTGAACATCGGCTTTTCTTTTTTCTTCCATAACCTTTATTTCTCGACTTACTTTAATGTCTTGATTCAAATTTTTAACTTCAATTTCTTCCTTTTTCGCAGCGTTATCTTTTTCATTATATTTTGTCGTAATTTCTTTACAATATCTATCATTACCTTCCTGCGTGAGATGAATTACGACATCCCGAATTTCCGAACGTTTCTTTTTCCCGTTTAACGTATCTTTGCTTTCATTTAATTCTCCCCTAGTTTCTTTTCCTCCCATTATTTTATCTTCCCGAAATAATTCCACGTCGCCTAATTTTATTTCCCTTTTACACGTCTCGTGGACTTTAATTTTCTTTTCTTCTTCCGTAATTTTTTCCTCTTGATTCGTGTTTATTCCGCGATGCAAATTTTCCTTTTTACCGTATATCCCCTTAAATTCGTCGTTGTAGCTTATGTTATTTTCTCGATTTACATCTTGTTTCGCGCTTCTTCGGTCGATTTCGACTTTGCTATTTAGGTTTTCATTTTTAATTCCCTTTCTTTCCGTCGCGACATCGTCTACTTTACCGCGTTTTGCTGAGGCTTTTTGGTAATATCCGTTACCACCTCCCCCTTTTAGTTCCTCGAGGAATGGTTCGGACGCTCGGTTATTTCCGCGTTCAGGGCGTTCGTCTGAATGCAGCGAATTTCGTTTCCCGAATTCGTACAAATTTCGTATTCCGTTCTTTCGTTTTCATTTTCGTATTCGTCCACGGTATAAACGTTACAAACCGCGCGTTGTTGTTGATTAACGTGTCTATTTGCCCTACCATCCGGAGGATCAAAATTTTTTGCCATGTTCCGAGGAAAACGTGTTGGAGATTCACGCGAAAAATCTGGAGGTCGTTGATCTATATTTTGCGTCTCATAATTCCACGAATTATTTTCCGAAATACGCGGGTGTCTTTCCAGTCGATAATTGCGACCGCGATGTGTGTAAGTGTATGCAGAATACCGATCGTGATTTCGAAGTCCTTGTAGAGAATATCGATTCTGATCGCGAGGAGCGTGGAAATTGGGCCGTCGATATATATAATATGCGAATATTCGTTCCGATTGTAATGATTTTGAGAAAAGTTTTGTGGCCTTGGCTGATATCGTTCGTAATATCTATTATTGCCTGCAAAATCGCGCGTGTATAACCTACAATTTGTTGCGACATGACCGATTTCGTTACAGATCTGGCATCTCGGCGGCGGTGACTGTATGGATTTTATAGATGCATATTTTTCGTGATTTATATGCGATCCTAACGCTATTCGCCGCATTTTGCTAATCGATTCTAATTCCCTTTCTGCATCGATGGCACGATTTATATTTTCATCCAATGTTTCGCATCGCGTAATTCTACTCGCAATTTCGGACTTCAGACCTCGTGTAAAACTATCTATAACATTTTCCTCCGTTGTATCCCTGAAGCTACCAGATACTGTTTTACTTTTCCGTTTTTCCGCATCGAAAATTCGTTTCCTTATTTCTTGTACTCTAATCGCGTAGGTAATTACACTTTCCTCTGGTTTTTGGCAAACATACGCTAATTTTCCTTGAACTTCATAAACCGTTTCTCGCGGACCGTAAATATTTCTAAGATACTCTACGAATTCGTTCATTGTTCCGAATTGAAGCCCTAATATCGCCCGATGGGCATCTCCGCGTAATTTATTTCGCACTGATCTAACGAGATTATTTTCAAAAACTGGATTGATCATATTAAGTGCTTCTTTCATTGTTCCGAATTGAAGCCCTAATATCGCCCGATGGGCATCTCCGCGTAATTTATTTCGCACTGATCTAACGAGATTATTTTCAAAAACTGGATTGATCATATTAAGTGCTTCTTCGCATGCTTCCGCGAAGTATACAAATGCCATGTTTTCCCCGTCGTATACCGGAATGGCGTCTAATGCGTCGCGATATGACGAAAAATTATGTAGAGAACTTACTTCATCTGCGGTTTGTACGGTTCTTTGGTTTAGTTGTGATCTTAGCTCCTCGATCTCCCTCCGTTGATTTCGTAATACTTGCTGTGATTCGTCCAGGCCGGCCAGCATTTCCGAAATACTTTGTCTTGCCATGTCGTTATGCTTTATTCCACCCTTTCTTTTACGATTTAATTCCTCTCGTATTTTCTTTTACGATTTAATTCCTCTCGTATCCCACCGCTATCACCAAAATTATGTCACAATCTACCGTTGGGACCGATTTTTATATTGATTTATATTACGAAGATTCGCGGTTTTTCGGGGACAACGTGCCTACGCGACACTCTCCTGGGATGAGGCAGATTAATTAACACGTTGGGCGAATTTTGGAAGTTGAAGAAGGATATCAACGAAATCTTCTTTCGCAATAAAGGCTTTTATTGCTTTCTCTAGATTTCTATAAAAATTTCTGGTCTTGGAAATCTGTCCGGCACGCGCTTTTCGTTTAAGACGTTTACTCATCAAACTAACTGAAACCCCTGGGGACCGCCGATACGCAAGTGAATGCGCCTCAGAAAACTCTAGGATATCTTAGGATTTAGTGTCCCTAAAACTCGTTGGACAGAGTTGCAAGTTAAAATGAATTTAACAAAATATATATAAATAAAACTATATAGGTCTTCTTGAATATAAGGATCGGAGAGAGGGAGATCGAGAACTTTTGACCGTTTGTTCGTTTGTTCGAGTTGAAGTTCTACTAGTTAGTCAAAAATGATAGTGGCGATTTGTCTCGGGGGTTCCCATATATACATGGTTGGGGATCTCCCCTACCTAGCGGGGAAGAAATGCAAGGCATGGCTAATTCCTGCACGAGTCATGTGGCAAGTTTGTCCCATGTAAAGAACGCGAAAAAAGGAGCTGGGATGGCCTTCTCAGCTTACTGTAGTAAACCTAACGTCCGAGTCAGCAGTGCACCTATGTCACATTCCGCTCTGGTTTAATTCTCGATTTCCTTTTCCATAGGTGTAGGGTGAATGTACGTAACACGCGTGTGTCGATCTCAAAGTTTATAAATCTGGACCAATTGGCAGCAGCCGGATGACACTGCCACGGTCGTATTCCAGCTTCTCCTTGCATCGCTTCAGGGGTGACGGAACTAATTAAAAGGTACATTTATTCTAGATTTAGAAGGTTTTCTTGCTAACAATCATTTTTTATGCAAAGAATTTGCACTAATAGAAATCAATACTGGCGTATTGTATACGCCTAATTTTACATTAGGAACACGGTACCAATATTTAAGTTCGAGATACAAGAAAACCGCCAGGTATTTGTTCAATAATGTACATGGAATTTTCTTTCACAATGACGGGTTTGAGCAGTTTGAACATCATCAATTGGATAACGTTTAACTAAATTTTTTTTTGGTAAAATCGAAATGCGATGACATTATTGTGGTATTTAAAGGTGAGAATATAAAGTCAACATTTTAATGCGAATTAAATATTCAGTGTTAACCTCGAAATTTATAATTGTCCCAAATTTGATAAACTTATTTCAAATCCAAGCTATAATAATTATACTTTCGTAAAATGTAATTTACACCACAGAATGTACACATTGAAAGGTGAGTCAATATATTTCCCTGGTGTAGAAGGTCAAGTTTTTTGAAATAGGTTCATAAAAAATTGTTTTAAAATAAAATTTTCGAAATCTAGTTTATGTAAAAAAGGCGATTTGAAAATGTGAAAAGGTGAGATTGAATTCAATATTGTAATTACTAATATAAATCTTTCATAAAAGTACCAATGTTTTAAAATTTTTTCACTGTTTAGCTGGATATCATTCTCTGTATCTTCAAACAAGAGAAGCGTACATATTGTTAACACATGATGCCCAAATAAAAGAAGCCTATACATTGTTAATACATGAAGCAAATATTCCGAGACTGGTACGCAATGTGAGATTTAATTAGAATCTACGATGAATGATATGGAACGTGTATAAAAGTATTAATATTTTGCAATTTTTTTAGTTTTCGGCTGAACATCGATTCAGCTGAATGACGATTATGTTCGCGTAAATAAATACAAGAATAATTTTGCCAAAGACTATACCCCGAATTGGATAACGGAAATTTTTTAAATCAATGCGATTAAACGAATACTTCCCATTATATATACGAAAAATTTTCTGCAGGAGAAAGAAATTCAGGGCTCATTTTACAAGTACGAATTATTAGCTGTTAAAGATATAATCATATACTTAGTGGTACAAATTACTGCGTAAAATAAGGAAATCAGCTTTACGTTAAATGGCTGGGAATGGATAATTTGCATAATTCCTGGATAAATAAAAACAACTATTTGCAATATTGTCCCCTTCGACCAAATAAATTATCAGACTGCAAGTATCTCTCTTTCTATGCGGCCATTATTTTACCCGCTCGCCCAGCGCGTCTTAAACAACAAACCGCTATTTTTTTTCGTGTAAACACCATCGATTTTACTCATCGCGTTCGCTCCGTTATTCGTTCGTTCGTAGAACACAGCTCTGTGCTCAGTAGTAAATCGTAACTATTTTCTTTGCGCGAACATCATTCGTTTTCTTCACCCCGGCCCTTTCATTCGCATAATGCAGCTCAGCTCAGAGAGATATTACTACTTCAACCGCATCATTGGTGAAAGAACGCTTTCGCCACTTCCGCAGTACACGCAATCACCTCCTCCACGCCACGGTCACTGCCTGTATTTCGACGTCTCATATTCGCAGGCCGATTTCTGTACGCGGATATCTACCCGCTGATACCTGCACGGTGATAGATACGCCCGGGAGTCTGGATCAGGAGATCTCGTCTGGCCATGGTGGGAACAGAAACGAAAGTCGTCAAACCCTCCAAAAAAAACAGAGATCCGCTTAAGAGTGCTGGACGACTGCATCTCGCCCCGTGATGTGATCCGGGCCATCGTCGCGGCAGGTGGGCATCAGGAGAGAGAGGTGAAGATCGGAGAAATTCAAACCTACTTCCACTCTAGCTTGGGCTCCATGTGGCTCCAATGCTCCCTCGTGGCAGCAAGGAAGATCGCCGCAGCCGGCCGCGTACTAGTCGGCTGGTCTTCCACGAAGGTAGAGCCGTTAACGGAGCACCGTCTGTGGTGTTTCCGGTGTTTGGAGCTGGGCCATACCAGCTGTAGGTGCCTGGGCACCATTGACCGTAGCGAGCACTGCTGCTGGTGTAGGGGTACTGGCCATCTCGCTGGAGCAAGCACAGATTCACCGCTGCCCGCTACGTGGCGACTTCGGGCGGAAGGCCAACCACCGCGTTGGTAGCGCGTCTTGTGCCCTGGTGCTAACCAAAAGAAGGAGTTGCCGGAGTGGGACAAGGGGCGCAACGGCTGCGACGGTGATCCCGCCAACCAGACCGCCAGATGTGCCATCCGTATCCGTGTCGACGGCGGGCTTGGAAGCTGCCCGTTTCAGGACGACGGAGGAGTCGGCAAGCCCGGCAGGTAGCCTGGAGGAGGCCATGCACATGGAATAAACTTCATGACATTACCTCCTCGAGGCTAACTTGAAACACTGGCCCGCGGCCCAGGACCTAATGGTTCAGTCCCTGCGTGAGTGGAAGAAGCCCAAGCTGGCGGTTATCGCGGAGCCGTATCGCGTCGAAGATCACGTAGATTGGGTTGGGGATGCTAGCGGCCTCATGGCAATGGGCGGGTTTGGCACGCCGTACGCACTGTAAGTATGGAGCGGAGTGAGTAAGAGCGCCCAACAACGGTCTCGAAGCATTCAAGACGTACCTGGGCGAGGTCGGGCAATGTCACCTTTGTCGGTACACCACCTTGCCGCGGTGAAGAAGCTCGAGCCCCCCAGTTACGAGTGGAGCATACCAGCGTAGTCGGGGCCGCTGGGTCGTAGTCCCAGGCAGGGCTCGGCGATCCGGGGTCGTCAGGTTATATTATCTGGCTGCCGCATGAGAGTAAGTGAGCGTAAGGTATTCCCATTGACGGCGCGCCGCTTTGGAATGTTAAATCATTCCAGTGGTGTGTCCGTTTGTGCGATGGGTACAACTCGGCGCCCGTCCACAAGTCACCTGGACGAGAGACGAGTCGCGCGACCGCTCGGATGTATTCCGTGAAAGGGTCCGGGACCTGCGCAGGTTTCCTCTCTTTCGAGAGCGGCATCACCGGCGGAGGGTTGGAACGGAATCGTTAGGATTGGTACCCAGCCGTCCTACCGGAAGTAAAATCAGGTTTATAAACCGATTTCTGGGAACAAAAATCATGGAAATGGTGAGTAAAGAAGAAAAGCCAGTCTTGGGTCGGATACCGAGACCCAGCGGTGGGGAGGGATTATCGTTACGGATACCCCCGTGTCGTCATTCCACGATGGGCTAACCGCATCATGGACCCCGGTGGGTGTGGCAGAATATACTACAGGGAAGCACGCAGGCGGGGAAGGGGATGATCCCACGGGGGTTTTTCGATTTATGGGGAGTGCCGAGATCTCTTCGGCCGCTTGTACCGACGGGATGATGAAACCTGTCATTAAATCGATCAAGGAGTTAGTGACGCCTGTGTAGCTCCCTCGATGTGAAAGTGAGAGTAAGGGCATAGAACCTTGCCTCGTAACCTTTCCTTTTCTTTCGTCTTTATATTTACTTTATTTATTTAACTAGGTGGGCACCGGCTAGTGAAGGAAAAGTTACATTCGCTTCCTCAGACGTTCCTTTTTCTCTTTTATAGTGATTTATTTGATCATAATATAATATTGAGTATGAGGCGACGTGCCGGGATTTCTGATAAACATATCAAACTACTTAATCTATTTTACACACACACATGCGCGCGCGCGCACGCATATAAATTACATGTATAAAGGAATGGACTCACGTCAGTCGATTGGCTAATACGACTTTTAATTCGTTTATGGTTCTTCCTTGTAAGTCAAGATCACCGATTCTTTAGACAAGCTCCCAAATTGTTACGACGAGGTAGATTTTACCCCTGCGGCCGTCGAACGTGATTTACCTGCAATTGATGCTAGTCATACAGGGTCCTTCAATTAAAGGAGAATTCTATACTAATTGAATCACACCTGCATCTTTTAAAGTCCCGAACGTTTGTCTGGTCGGTATAATTGTAATTTCTACTATATTCAGTAAAAAGGTTGCAGCCCCAAAAGCAAGAAGCGTAATGAAACCTGCGCCAGCGGAGAGAAAGGTGCAGGAAGGATATCCGAGCCTGACTCAGACGGGGATGAAAATTCCAGTACAAAACTCCTCATCGCTGTGGTAGGCACGACATCTCAACCCGGTGGGATCAAAAAATCCAAAGCAGAAAGAAGAACTACTCCACGTTAAAAAAGTCGAAAAACGAGCGTGGTAGATGACACCTTATCGGAGAACAACCCGCTCCCTCATACTGATACTAGAAGTGGAAAAAAAAACTTTGTCACTACCAATGAGGAAGAGGAGGCGACGGATTTGGAGGCCCTATCCGAGGATGGTCTCTCCCCGCGTAGGCGTGTGCGCAGGGATAGGAGAAAACCCTGCACGACAGGCAAGGGCCACATTGCCCGGGAAGTAAAGGAGAGGCAGTAGAAACTGGACCGTCTTGAGAAAGAGACCGCTTTATGGGATCGGATCCTCACGGGAGATTACAGTTCAACAGGACCTCCGTGAAGAATTACCTGACAGACCCCTTCGAGACATCACGGCGGAAGACACAGCGGCCGCTCGGTGAATCGATGTCAGAGCCGTTAAGTGTGAGATCTTAAAGGAAATCCTTAATTCGTTAAAGATTTCAGATACGACGCCTACTTTCTGAAAATGGCCATCGACGCAGTCCTCACTAAAGGACACAATACCGCCAAGGACCAGAACAAGGGAGTGGGAGAGAAAGAGAGGCTCAAGGAGAAAAACCGAGCCCTGGAAGAGGAGTTCTCCCTTCTAAAGAAGAAAAGAGAGGAAAGCGAGCAGTAGATGCCTCCACTGCCACCTCGTACATCGAGGGTTGAGAAATAGCGAGGAGAAAGGGGGTGAAAATAGAATGCCACTACCCTGTTGGACGCTCAGGATTGTACCGATCATATGCCGGATAACCTCTCCGTCGCCTGAAGATCTGTTGTCAGCCCCGCCCGGAAATCAATCATACCCTTTGCCAAAAAAGGCGGAAAACGCGGTGATAAGAGAGAATGAGGGGTTAAGCCGTCCCCTCTCCCCTCAAAACAGTCCCGCTCTCTCCCCTCCTTCGATAGGGAGGAGGTGAGTGCGATGTTAGAAGAGGAGGTCAGTGAGGCGATAAACTGGTGCAGGAGCCAGTTGGTGGAACTGATAGGGGAAATCAGAAGGTGGACTTCATCCCCGGCCGGCGACAGGGCCCGCAAAATGCCTTCCTCGTACCTCCGAATGAGACGGTCGCGGAGCGGCCGGTTCCCGAAACCGGAAAAGGGAAGAAAAGAAAGAAAAAGAGTGGAGAGGTGGGAAAAGCGAAGGCTAGAGGAGGCGGACAACCGCCCCAACAACCCCCAACAAGTGCCCAAGCCCTCTCGCCAACCACCTGGAACAAAGCAGCCCGCTAAGGGTGAGGTCTCAAAGCCTCCCTTGAAAAAGGCTACCCTCCCCAAGGGAGGAAAGAAGATCCCTGTTTTAACCCACGCCGTGCCGTCAAAGGACGAAACGAAGTCGAGCCTGGTGTTCGGGAGGAAAGAAAAGAGAAAGGCGGCATAGACTGCCCTCTCCAAATCATTCTCACTACCACAAGGAGGGCAGAAAAAAGACCCAACCTCGGCCGTGGCGCTGACGTGCACTAAATGCGAATACGTCTTGATCATGGCCAAGATCAGGGCGAACATTGAATTGAAGCAGACGGGCATCGAGCGCGGTTTAAGTACGCGCACTACCGCCACCGAGGCCATCGTATTCGAGGTTTTTTGCGCCGAGCCTGACAAGAATGCGGCCAAGCTCGCGTCCCTTATGAGCGTCCTGTTGAAGGAAAGGGAGGGCGTGCGAGTTAGCCGGCCAAAGAAAATGGCTGAGATCGGAGTACGGGGCATGAAAGCATCCGTAACAGAAGAGTAAGTGGTTACTGCGGTGGCCAAACGTGCCGGTTGTCAAGTGAAGGAGATCCAGCAAGGTACAATTCGGGACGCGTCAGGGAGACAGGGGAGCTTATGTCTCCGCTTCCCCCTGGTTGCGGTGTGGAAAGAGGCGCAGGGTACCGAAATCACGATAGGATAGTCCCAGACAAGGGTAGACCTCCTAAACGCCCAGACCATGCGTTGCCATCGGTGTCTGGAGAAGGGACCTATGAAAGAGAAATGCCCCGTCGTCATTGATCGGTCGCAAGAGATGTTATCGCTTCGCGGAGCTGGGGCATCCCTCCTGATATGCCAGAGCCTTTCTTAAATGCCCTGTGTCGACCTAGGTCCACTCACTAAGTATTCCCTGGGCGCATCACGGTGTACCCATGTAACTTCAAGGATGCAGTCGGAGAAAACCAGGGGGAGGGGAGTTGGATCCTCCTCGACTACCTTCCAGGTAGTGACTGGCACCAGTGGGAAGTTAACGCCTGGAATGTCTAGTGCCTCCCTCCCTCCCTCTATCCAGTCGGTAACCGGGGGTTTCAATAAGTCGCCTTTGCCTCGAAGGACCCCACCACTCAAGGAGAGTAGCCCAGCTGGCGAGGACCATCCTCTCTTCGTGTGCGCAGACGAGATAGAGGTTGAAGCTCTGAGCAAGAAATGCGAAATGGAGTAACGCCTTTCCGCGCACGCCTTAGGACGCAAAGTGTCCCCCTCGTGGCGTATCACCTTGTCGTGGTGAGGGGGCTTGCGCGTCTCAATGATCCTTGGGACTATGCCGGCTGGGGCGAAAGCTTCTGGCGGGTACAACCATGCCGGACAGGTCCAAGATGAGAGGCCTGACTAAGAATACACCACCCTCAGGGGTCTAGCATCCTGTCTGCTAGATACGGGTTTGGCAAACTCGGGGTTCCCGAGCTGTGGACAGACGAGCGCCATTTGTTTCCCAATACCGGAGATTTTGCAGCCGCTCCAACACCCATCGCAGGGCATGGCGATGATACGTTGTGGCTTGTGGAAACGGGGGGGCTTGGCTTAATCGCTCGGCCCTCGAGGAGAAAACCTCTATAAAAAACCCTCAATCTTAAGGTATGGTGCGCGCCAAGGGGATGCATGGCCAGAGAGTGAGTCCGGTCGCGAGCGACCAACTTCTGGGTACCTGCCGACTCCCAGTCGTATTAGGCTTGTCCGGATAAGGCGGCTCTGTTTGGGTGGACCTTTTTTCGACTCCACTCGTGGAACGACTATCGAGTATACAAAAAACAAAATCCAAGACGTGAAGGAGGTGTCGGTAAACTCGCAAGAGCTACCGCGAGTAAGTAAGACGCGTGACGGTAGACACGTCTGCCCAAGCGCGGGCCGCTGGGGGTGGCAGCAGTAAATCTGCTGCTAAGCCCCCACGGCCCATAGCTGCTTCGTGCCCAATTCGGGGACTGTCCACTCTTTTATGGATTGAAATAGTAGGGCGAAAGGCGAAACGCACACAGCAGCTGCAGAGACAAACAGCAGCAGCTGCTGCTGCTGCCGTCTGTACCTCGCGAAAGGCGGCCGTGGCAGGGCGAGAGCCGCCCAGCCCTCAAAGAAGGCGGAGATCTGTCTCAGAGGGTTGGAGAACTCGGTGGCGCTCCGGGAAGTGGTAGCAGCGATCACTGTCGCGGGCAGGTGCACGGAGGGGGAGATAACATCCGGGGAAATCCGGTCTTCCCCCTTAGGTGTGGGAACCATTTGGACCCAGTGCCCGCTCGCGGTGGCCCGAAAACTGACCACGACCGGCCATATACTGGTGGGATGGTCCTACCGCCCGGGTGGAGGTACTACCCTCGCGCCCACTGCGGTATTACAAATGCCTGGAGGTCGGCCTCACAAGCTCCAGATGCCCAGGCGCAGCCGAGCGCAGCGTGCGCTGCTATAGGTGTGGCGATGCTGACCCCCGTGCCGCGCAGTGCACGGCGCTGTGCGCTGACCTTGGGCGGAGGGCTGATCACCGGGTCGGCGGTGCGTCCTGCGTCCCGTCTCTCTCTAAAAAGAGGGGGAGTCGAGCTATAGCGCGGGACTCGTCGGCCGTGGCAGCAGGGCTGTCTGCTTGCCCATCAGATCCGTCATCCGGGCCAGCCCCCCAACAAAGTGGCAGAGCCCTCTCGTCGTGAGCTGGCAGAGGAGCCAGCCGCACAGCAGCTAGCCTGGAGGAGGCGATGGACATGAACTAACCATGTCACATCGTCTCCTTCATGCCAATTTGAACCACTCGCCCAGGGCCCAAGATTTTTTGCTCTAGGCCTTGCGCGAGTGGAACATTCGGCTGGCGGTCATTGTTGCGCCGTATCGTATCCTGGACCATCCAGATTGGGTGGGGGACGCGGACGGATTGGTAGCGATTGTTAGGTTTGCCACGCTGCGTTCTCCGCCCTTTACGCGATCAGAGCGCGGGGCTAGGTCGCGGCGGCACAGTGGGAGGACATTGCGGTGGTAGAATGCTACATCTCGCCTAACTGCGGTCTCGACACGTTCGAGACGTACCTGGGCGGAGTGAGACATTGTGTGTCTCGTCTCGCCTCTCGCTCGGTACTCATCCTGGGGGATTTTAATGCTCAAGCTATGGGATGAGGATCCTCCAGAGACGACGCACGAGGTCAGGTGTTGCTCGACTGGGCGGCAGAGATGGAGCTCCGGTTGCTCAATCGAGGTTCCACTCCGACGTGCGTAAGATGGCAGGGACAGTCCATCGATGACCTAACATGGGCAACCCCTGCCGCAGCACATCGCGTGTCGGGTTGGCGGGTGGCGGCCGAGATGGAATCACTGTCGGACTATCGATGCGTCCTGATGGACGTGGCCGCCACTCGCCAGGAATCTTTACCCCGGCACGGCCTCTCATCGAATAATGCACCACCGCGATGGTCTCTTAGTCGACTAAACGAGGACGTCCTGGTGGCTGCGGACCACGCCGTGGCCTGGCCGGAATGCACTCCGACCGGGCCCGTCGACGTGCGGGCGGGGTCCGAGTGGTTCCGGGGCGCAATGATAGCAATCTGTGACGCCGCCATGCCCCGGGCCAGACTCCGCCCCCGCGTGCCGTGTACTGGTGGTCGGGCATGATGTCGGAATTGCGTTCAGTATACATCCGCGCCCGACGCCGGTATACGTGCGTCCGACGAAGAAGAAACTGCGACGAGGTGTGGGTCGCCCAAACGCATGAAGCTTTTAGGGATGCGCAGCGTGCTCTAAAGGAGACCATCAGGCGGGGCAAGCCCCAGGCTTGGAGTGTGCTTCTCGGGACTCTGGAAACGGACCCATGGGGGAGACCGTACCGCATAGTTTTATGCTTCGCCCATGGGTCCCTCGACCTCCAGCTACTTGGAAAGGTCGTCGCGACACTCTTCCCCGATTCGCCGGGGGAAGTGGTGCGGTGGCATCTGCCTGAAGACGAGCCGGACCCTAGCATGTGGTCTGACGAGCTGGGGGTCACATCGAAGGAGTGATCCGGGGCTGTTAAACGCTTCGGGGCCCGACGTACTGCACCGGGCCCCGACGATATCCCCTGACGTGCTTGGGTCTTGGCCCTAGGCGTCCTCGGGGCCAGGCTGCTGGAGCTATTTAACAGCTGCCTCCGGTCTGGTCGTCTGTTCCCTCTTGATCCGACACAGATACTCAACAAAGCATTCGTGCCCGGTGAGTACCTGTTTCATCCGGTGGGTCAGCCGCCCCCAGGTCCTGCCCATCCACTTCTCAAGATTGGGCACGATAGCCGCGATAGCACGTTGCCTCGCGTTAGCAGGCTCGGAGAGGCGGCGACACCACTCCTCCACAGCGCGCTCCGAGCTTGACATCTTGCGGCTCTCAAATCGACTGCCGGTTCTGATGATTTTCATCTCGGCTTCGCGCCTCCTCCGCTAACAGCTCTATAGGGAGCTGCCCCGCCAGAACCATTGCCGTTGCGTAGGAGGCCGTATGGCATGCCCACGCGATCCTGATTGGCAGCCGTCTCTCGATCTGGCGCAGCCGATCCCAGCTGCGCTGGCTGGCAATCAGGTCGTAGGCCTAGACCGGAGCCCCGTAAAGAGCCACGGATTGCACGACCCCCACGTATACATGGCGGATACCATCCGGGGGCCCGCCGAAGTTCGGGAGCAGGCGACACAACAGTCCTGCCATCCGTTCCGCTCGGTGGGCCAGGCGATCTAAGTGGATCGCGAAGCGCCACTGGTCGTCGGAGGTCAGCCCCAGGTATTTCAACCCAGGGTCCACCTGGACCTCAGTCTGACCTACTTGGAGCCAGGACCTGGGTGGCTCCCCATGGCGATGAGCGTTGAAAAACCACATCACCTCCGTCTTGTGGGGAGCCACGCGTAATCCTAGCTCCTCGATCTTCTGGACGACGCAGGTCACACCGCATTGGGCGAGGCGGATCGTCCGTCTGTATTCCCTCCCGGTGACCAACACCAAGGTGTTATCCGCGTAACACGTGATGCTGACCCCGGAGGGATATTGGCCCGCAGGACTGCATCGTATGCGATATCCCACAGGATAAGCCCAAGAACGAACCCCTGTGGGACACCGCATCGTGTCTCCCTCGCCACGATAGCGCCCTATCTGTCTGTGTATTCCTCCCACTTGCCCGATATGTAGGACCCGATCCCATCCTGGAGGTACTTCGGCACCCGATGATGCCCAAGACCTTCCAGGATGGCTGCCCAGGGCAGGGTATTAAATTCCGTTGACGATATCTAGAGATACCGTTAACACAACCACGCCCCGGGAGATGGCCGAGTCCGAGTGGGCCCTCATCTTCAACACCGCATTCACGATGGAGCCGCCCACTGGGAAGGCAAACTGGCTCTCGGTCAGATCGGAACCTACCGCGGACAGGTGCCGGACAAGGCGGAAAGCGATGAGCTTCCCTACCTCGTCGAGCAGACAGATCGGGCGATACGCCGAGGAAAACGCAGCGGGCCGACCTTCCTTCTTAAGAAGAACCAATTTGCTCCGCCTCCAATTGAGGTGAATAGACCAGACCGGAGACAGCTGTTGACCAGCTCCTGCAGCCCGGTTCCGAGGACGCTTAGGGCTAAGACCCATGCTGGTCCGAGGATGCCATCGGTGCGTGGTGCGTCGGACCAGATGGTAGTGTCCAACTCCAATTCCGGCAGAGGCGTCCACGACACCTCTCCCGACGAATCGGGAAAAAGTGCCGTGACGACCCCTGCAAGTAGCTGCGGGTAAAGGGACTATGTCACCGGAGGGACCCATGGGCGGAGCTTGCCTAAAACCATACGGTAAGGCCTACCCCATGACTTCTTATCCAGAGTCCCGAGGAGCTCACTCCAATCCCGGGTCTCTCTGATGACCTGCCTTAGGGATCGCTGCGCGTCCCTAAAGTCATTATATCTCTCGACGACTCACGCCTCGTCGCGATTCTGTTTTCGTCGCGCGCGCGTGTACCGGTGCTGAGCGCGGATGCATGCTGATCGTAGGTCCGCAATCGCGCCCGACCACTAGTACACGGTGCGCGGCAGGCGGAGTCTGGCTCAGGGCATGGCGACATCGCAGACAGCCGCCCTTGTGCCCGCGAGCTATTCGGACTCCAACCGCACGTCAACGGGCACGGCCGGAATGCGTTCCGGCCAGACCATGACGTGAGCCGCCGACATCAGGGCATCCTTGTTTAGTCCACTGAGCGACCGTCGCGGTAGTGCGTTGCTCACTGAGCGGCCGTGCCGGGATCGAAATCTCTGGCGAGTAGCGGTCACGTCCATCAAGACGTAGAGATAGTCCGATAAGATTTCTACCTCAGTCGCCACTCGCCAGTCCGACACGCGACGTATCGCGGCAGGGGTTGTCTGCGTCAGATCGACGATGGGCTGCCCCCGCCACTTAACGCACGTCGGGGTGGAGCCGTGGTTAATCAACCGGAGATCGACCCCTGCCGCCCAGTCGAAACACGCCTGCGTGCGTCGTCTCTGGGGGACCCCCACACCGTGGCGTGGGCTTTGAACTCCCCCACGGCGCGTCCCGGCGAGGGGCGAGATGAGACACACATCGTCTCACCTCGCCCGGGTACGTCTCAAAAACGTTGAGACCGCAGTTGGGCGAGATGTAACAATCCACCACCGTGACGTGCCCCTACTGTGCCGCCGCAAACCCGGCCCCACGCTCGATTTGCGTGAAGGGCGGGGAACGCGTCGTGCGAAATTTGACAATCGCCACGTGGCCGTCCACGATCTCCACCCAGTCAAGCTGGTTTAAGACATGACACGGTTCCTGGATAAGAAGATCCTGGTCCCCGCGCGAGTGGTTACTGTTGTGGAACCTGGGGTACGATTTGGTTCTTTACTCTGACCTTCTAACAGATTGCCACGTCTTCCGCTACGCGGACGACAAACTCGTGCTTGCCGGTGGTGGTGTCTGGAGGGAAGCCCTTTCCAGAGGAGAAAGGGCGGTCGAGGCAGTGTTGTGCTCTATCCGCGACCTGGGACTCCAAGTGGAGACCAAACTCGAACTGAGACTCTCTTCTTTTACAGCAGGGCCTGTCGGCGGCCGCCAGATAACGTGAGCCTGGACATGGATGCAGTCCGAGTTGGACTAGTTGGATGGTCAGTGGAGTTTCGGGGATCACTTTGCCTGGGTAGCCAGTCACGCTGGGAAGAGAGCGGCTGCGTTAAGCTGTCTCCTCCCTCATATACGTGGGCGGAGGCTACAGTGCGCAGGCTGTACGCTAATACGGTCCACTCAGTAGTTTTTTATCGACCCCCATGTGTGGGTTGATTGCCTAGCTGCGAGTCGAAACGAGAGGGCATGCATGGCGCGCGCCTTGTGTCCAATAGCCATCAGGTGGGTCGGGGCCTACCGTACGGTGACGCACACAGTGGCGACGGTGCCGGTCGGCTTTCCTCTGTTACGTACACTGACCCTACGCTTATGGGTAGGTTAATCGAGAATTAAACCAGAGCGGAATGTGACATAGGTGCACTGCTGACTCGGACGTTAGGTTTACCGCAGTAAGAGGAGAAGGCCGTCCCAGCTCCTTTCTCGCGTTCCTTACGTGGCATAAATTTGCCAACGTGCATCTTCCTGCCAGTCAATGACACGTGCAGGGCCTCTCCATGCCTTGCATTTTTTCCTAGCTAGGTAGGGGAGATCCCCAACAATATATATATGGGAACTTCCGAGACAAAATAGCCATTGATTAGTTAGAAAAACTTTGATTCGAACGGACGTACCTGCTCAATGTTTTCGATCTCCCTCTCTCCGATTTTTTCCTCAGTAAGATTTTTATATACATTTGTGTCAAATTCATTTTAACTTGGAATTTTCTCCGAGTTTTTAGGAACACAAAATCCTAAGACACCCTTGAGTTTTCTGAAGCGCATTCACTTGCGCATCGAAACCTCTTGGATATCGAAAGGACTCGAAATTCTAAGACAATCCTGGGCAATCTGAGGCGCATTCACTTGCGCATCGAAACCCCCGGAGAATCTGGTTTTCCGAGTAACTATTTTCCTGCGACAAGGGTTAATCGGAAGATCCGAAGTGCATTCAGTTTGCGCCCAGGAAAACCCGACAAGTCCCTTGCACGTCCTGACTCGAACCGTTTTCCGAAAAGCCTGAGGCGCATTCACTTGCGCATCGGCGGCCCTCAAACGTTCAGTCGGTTTGATGAGTAGACGCGACAGGCGAAGAATCCGTGGCGGACAGAATTCCAGGGTTAGGCACTTTTATTCAAAGCTTGAAAAAGCAATAAAAACCTTTGCTACTAAAAAGAATCTCAGAGGTGTTGAAGACTCCAATCAATCTCCTGCATCCACTCCGGTACCTTTCCTCGAACAACCACATCCCTACGGTGATTTCGTGCAAGAATTCACCTCATCCCTCGAGAAATTTGCCCGAAGATATTAAATAATCCGCCTCTCCATCCCAGGGGAGTATCGCGTAGACGCGCTTGACCCGAAACCCTAAATTTCTTTATCTTAAAATCTCGGTAATAACATCGGGAGGACGCGAAACCACTACTTAAATTCGATAGTCGCGGATAGTTCGTGACACCCCCAGTGGAGATGCTCGCGAGTACGTATGTCCGCATGTTTCACGTGATGCGGGATCTCCGGAGACGGCGAGTCACCACGTTAACTCGTGTCCGGATGAAACTCCGACATCGGCAGCGCACCATAGAGGAATGGAGGCTAATCCTACACCCAATGCACTGGTCAAGCGCGTCGTCGAGGCCATCCTGCCCGCATTCGATCGTTGGGTCGAGCGACCGTGGGACTGTCCTTCCGAACGACGCAGATTTTGGCGGGTCATTGCTGTTTCGGCCATTTCTTGTGTCGCATCGGAAGGCAGCCGAGCACCGACTATCATCACTGCGGTGAGATGGACGACACCACCCAGCGCACCTTTGCGGAATGTCCTACGTAGGATATATCATTGCGGTGATTCAGGCAAGCCAGTGATCTTGGAGGGCTTTTAGCTCCTTCTGCGAGAAAGTTTTCTCGTAGCAAGAGTAAGCCGAGTGGGAAAGGTGGGGAGGAGCTCCTCCATCACAATCCGGTCGGCGAAGAAGACAGAGAAGGAGGAGAGGTGATAAGACTTGACGGGGGCGCCGACGGGTGGGACCTGTCCCTCCCACACTACCGCGGTTCCGTCACCAGTGGGCGAACCAGATGGCGAATGTTTCGGTTGCATTTTTTCGAAGCCGCACACAAAACGTAATTGCGTATTGCTGTTCAAGTGAACGCTCCATCACACCATGTTACAAAATCGAAAAATACACTTCCCGCGGAGGCACGTCTTTCCACTCAAACTGCTCGGGGCAAACTGTAGACTGGTTGCATTGAAAGGGCAGATTCTTCACTACATTTCCCGACCCGTTTTACCCCGCTGTGATGGATAGTCACGTCAGAATAAAATTATGCGCATTACTTTCATAATGGACCATGTATACTGTGGCCAGTAATTCTTTTCCTATTGTCAAATAGTTTTGCTCCGCGTCGTTTAAAGTTCTGGACGCGTATGCGATTGAGAGGTTCTTTCCTATTGGGCTGTGACTTAAAATTTCCCCTACGGCGTAATCGGACGCGTTAATTGAGAGAAGAAATGGTTTTGTGAAATCGGGATACTGCAGTATAGGTTCCGTACATAATATTTCTTTTAATGTCTCAAATACGATTTGTTATATATTAGTTTTGAGATTCTTTTTTCTTTTTTTCAGATTCTTTTTTTCAATAGATCTGTGAGCGGTTTAGCTATTTTTGAAAAATTCTGTATAAATTGACGGTAGTATCCGGCTAGTCCGAGGAATTGTTTAATGTTTTTGGGTGTTTTGGGAGTTGAAAACTTTTGTACCGCTACTCATTTTTCCGGGTTTGGTTGTACGACGTTGTTGCTGATTATATGTTCCAAATAAGTTACTTCCTTTTTTAAGAATTCGGATTTATCAGGCTGTAATTTAAGATTTGTTGCTCGTAAACGTTCCATTAATGTTTGAAATTTTATTTTGTGTTCTCTTAAAGAGGTCGCGTATGCAACTGTATTCCGGTTATGATTTGATGCATTAGTCTTTGAGAGGTTGATGGTGCGTTTTCTAATCCGAAAGGTATTTTGTTAAATTCGTAGTGACCATAGCGTATTGAGAATGCTGTTTTGTGCGCGTCTTTAGGATTCATTTTTATTTGGTGAAACCCTGACGCTCAATTCAATATTAACAAATATTTAGCTCAGCCGAGCTGGTTTAATATTTCTGTAATCTTAGAGGGGGGGAGGGGGGTACGCGTTACCTATTGTTTTCTCATTTAACATTCGGAAATCTAATACCATTCGCCACCGTTTGTTTCCTTGTGAATGCGGTTTCATAGATGCAATCCAAATTGGCAAATTATACGGTGAATTCGATTACTTGATTATATCTGCGTTTAGCATTTCTTGTACCCGGCGATTACGAGGTGCGATCAAAAAGTAAGGTAACTTTTTGAATTTCGCGGGATATCTACACTCGATTTCCGTTTTCTTTCTTTTTTGCTTATATTGATAGACTCGTTCGGAACATATGTTCACAGTTTCAGCTATATAACATCTTTAGTTTGTGTGAGAGAGGCATTAAACTTAGACGTGTTTTGCGTGTTCAGCGATTTTTTGCTGTCGGAAAAAATGGAGCAAAGACTTTGCATAAAATTTTGTGTAAAAAATGGAATTAAGTGCTCCAATACACTTGAAATGTTGACACTGTTATGCGGTGAGTGTATTCTGAATAAAAAAACATGCGCATAAGTGGTACAAGCTCTTTTAAGAAGGCCAAGACGTTCGATCAAATGTCAAGGTTTTACTCACTGTTTTCTTCGATTATCATGGCCTAGCTCATCAGGAGTTCTTGCCAGAAGGTTGTACGCTTAATAAAGCATATTACCTTGAAGTTATGCGGCGTTTGCGTAAAGCAATACGAAAAAAACGCCCGGAATTTTTGAAAAGCAATTCGTGGATTTTGCATAACGATAACGCACCTGCTCAAACATCGTTGCTTGTAAGTGATTTTGTGGTCAAAAAGGACACTTTCTGTTCCCAAAACTGAAAAGACCAATGAAAGGATGGAGATTTGCAAGGATTGAGGAGAGAAAGACTGCATCGTTGGAAGAGCTCAAGGCTATACCAAAAAGTACTTATCAGAAGTGCATCGAGGATTGAAAAAAGCGCTGGCATAAGTGTATTACATCTGTGGGGGATTAATTTGAAGGAGACAACATAAATATTGCTGAATAAATAAATATTTTTTGATAAAAATAAAAAGTAAAAAGTCTTACTTTTTGATCTCACCTCGTATTTCGGTTTAATGTATCGACGAGAGACGATACTGTTTAGTATTTAAGGGGGTTTTGTCTACGGTATGCAATCGGTAGCTCATGGCCTTTGTAAATGCTAATGGTTCTCTCGGAAAATAGAATCTATCTGCGTTTTCGAAAAGCAAGTTTTCAATACTATCGGCTTTCTTCTGGTTAAAGTGTTCTAGCAGCAAAAGGGTTCTTATCTCCGCGACCCATTGTACGGTTTCCTTTAATTCTGCTAATCCGGTGTCTTTCTTGGATACAAAGGTTTATCGTAATTT
This sequence comes from Ampulex compressa, assembly GCA_038496175.1. Lineage (NCBI taxonomy): Eukaryota > Metazoa > Arthropoda > Insecta > Hymenoptera > Ampulicidae > Ampulex > Ampulex compressa. Next base: position 2,890 of record JBCFXI010002354.1, on the reverse strand, counting down.
TTCAGATTTCTGTTTGGTAACTATTTCGAATTCTTGATATTCCAAAGTGGGGATCCTAACGCTTACATTGAAATTCATAACATCGGTTACTCTTAAATGTACCTTATTATCTTTTCCTACTTTTATCAGGGCTTTCCCACAGAATATCCCGTTATGTATATTTAAACGTGGTATGGAGCCTTCTTGCAATTCCGGATCGAGTACTTTTATGTACATTTGCGAATGGGCTCTAGGGTCTGGTTATTTTGTCCTCGGTTTTGAAAGGCAGTACTTGGTTGTCTAATTCCAACTGATTTTCCCCGTAATTAATATTTGCGCGGCGCTGTAACAAAAAATCGGACCCTATGATTTTGGTTTGTAAGATAGGAAAATCGTCGCTCACTAAGCGTTTTGCACCCTAGGATATTCCCTTACCGCAGACGGGCCCCGAAAATCGCTGGTTGTGCATTTCCGTGTAGTTTCTTTCGTGCTGATTTTACTAAATTAATTTATGAAGCCGGCTCTAGCATATTTAGAGTCTGCTCACATCCTTCAGCGAAGTATCCGAAGACCAAGCTCTCACTGTCATAAAGTGGAATTGTGTCTAGCGCGTCTCGGTATGATAATAAATTATATAGTGGACCCACTTCGTTTGCAGATTCCAATGCTTGTTGGTTTACTCTTATTCGCATGTATTATAATTCTTTGAAATAGGCCTGTATTTCTTCTCGCGTTTCCCTCAGGTCGGTAAGGATCTCTTGTTGCATCTGGAATTCTCGAGGTTGCCATCCTTGTTCCGCGAATTTCACCTGAACGTTTTCCTGCGGCCTCGCAGGTGTGGGTTCGATTGTCATATTCTTGATTTTTCTGTTAGCACATTTTTTCACTGCGTAAGTCCTTTGAAACCCTACCCCTGTCACCAAAATATGTTATATACCGATATATTTTATCTTTGTGTCACGAACAAAACCACGATATTTTGGGTAATAACGTGTCTACATGATACTCCCCTTGACCGGGATTAGGCAGGGAGTATTTTAATTGGAAAGGTTAAATTACATAATGTAACGGATAGCTTAGACAGAGGTTTTTAATAAAGCCTCAAGTTCTAGGTAAAATATTTTGAGAATTACTCAATATCCGGCACGGTTTTTACGGGGTTTGGTTTTAAGGCAGTTGGCTCAAGCATCAAACCACCGTTGATTAACTTCAGGTAGTCGATACGTAGATTTGCGCATCAGCATCGCTGTGAACAATCGTTTGGCCCGACGGAAAAATGGAAATCTCTGTGATTTGTCCTTAGGTAGCCGATACGTAGATTTTTTGCGTCTCACCTTTCACGTAGACAATCTTTCGGCAAAAACCGGAATCTCGATAATGTAGAAAGGCTTACTTTAATCGAATTTTATAAAATATTCTTGAGTTTTTCGATACGTAAATTGTATGCGCCTCCGTCTGTTTGAGCATATTTTGATACAATTTTTAAGAGGATATGTTAATTATTGCGAAAAATTATCTGTAAATTCTTTTTTAATAGATTAAACCGGGTGCTAACAGAAAACGGAAAAAGGAACCTGGGCTCGGCGGCCTTTCCTATTCTGAGTTTCAAAAATGCATTCGCTGTCCTATCATAGAAAATCTACATTGCTCTGTCAAAAATCTATACTGTTCCGTTGCAATTCTCTAAGTTCTCTTCTCTTCTCTTCTCAAAAATGTCTACTGGCAAACGTCCGTGCGATCCCGGCCTCTCCCGCAAAGCCACGGATCCCCCCGTTCCAGAGCACGCCCTGCTGTCTCCGTCTGGAGCTTCGCTTGCTTGCAGAAGGAGGCTACGTTGTGCCAGGACCTCTTGCCGCTCACCATCGCGTTCAGGACTGCTGGCTGCGAGAGATCCTGTCCTACATCGTTCTGCAGGAACATTGCCCAGCGTGGGCAAGCCTGCGCCATGTCCCGCGTATCGGGGCAATAATGGCACTGCGCTGTCCTCTCCTTCCCTATGCGACACAGGTATTCACCGAAGCAGCCTTGCCCGGTGAGCACTTGAGTCATACGGTAAGTCAGCCGGGTCCAGGTCTTGCCCAGCTACTTTTCGAGGTTGGGCAGGATCGCCACGACAACGTGCTGTCGGGCTTGGCATTTCGCGCATCCCCAATCCATCGCCGGTCCTGAGGGCACATCTCCACCTCGGCGGAGGGAGTAGTGTTTCCTTATCTCCTCCGCCAGTAACTTTACAGGGACCTGCCCCACCAGAACCATCGCCGCCACGTCGAAAGTTGTGCGGAATCCCCGCGCAATTCCGATCGCCAGCCGCCTTTTAATTGGACACACCCTGCTTCGGTTGTGCCAGCCCGTCATCAAGTCGCATGCTCTGACTGGGGCTCCGTACATTATGACAGACCGCACGACTCCCGCGTACACGCGGCGGATGCCACCTGCAAGTCTCCGAGGTGCGGAAGGAGACAGACCAAAAGGCCAGCCATCATCGGGGGGGGGGGGGGGGGGCGAAGACCGGGTTCGTCGCCTATATGTTGGAGTTGTGCGTTTGTGGTCTTTTGCAGAACTCCAGTCTGGTCGCGCGATTTGATGGCCAACTGGAACAGCCGGCACAGACTGAATTGGATTGAAAGGCGGATGGCCATCCGGATTGCTCAGGTGTACCGCACGGTCCCCGCGTGGCGTGGCCTCCTTCTGCGAGCAATTAGTGTTGCGGAAAGAGGTCGCGATGCGGGTTTACCAGCGCGTGGACGCAGCGCGCTGAAGGTGGATTGGAGAATCAGGGGCGTTGGCGAACCCTGTTGCCGCTGCCCGATTAATTATTTATGAAATCACTTAATTTCATTTTTTACTTGGTGCCACTGGTGGAGAGTTCATCCATACAATGAGCCGCATATTGCTCCAGAGACACCACAGG
>JBCFXI010002353.1:9939-24395 GCA_038496175.1 Ampulex compressa | reverse complement strand
ATATATATTATATAAATTATAGGTTGTGCTTTATAACGAATCAATATATGCCCAACATTATTTGCTGTGTATTACTTCATCGAAGGATATAAGTTCTTTTTTTTTAAATCCATTTTTGGCACCGACCACTAAGGTCATTTGGCCACGAAGTGAGTCGTAAGACGTATCGCAAATTCGAGCGACCTTGTATTCAAATGATTATCTTTCGTTCCTCTTGAATGAGCGAGAAAGGGTTGAGAAATCGTCCGGAGGGCTCGAGCTCTCGAGGATTGAGAAGTTGAAATGCGAGCCTGAGACCTTCGACTGGAATTTACACGAGGGGCGAAAAGACTGCGAGAAAAGGAAAGAATTACAGGGAATTTGGTCCGGCGTGGGAGGTTGAGAAGCAAGAGCGTTAGACGCGGATGATGCGGTCGGAATTTACATGGGGGAAAACGAGCTGGCGGGCAAAGGCGGAGGACGTTACACGAGCGCGTAACGATTCGAGGACGAGGAAAACGAGGGGCGCGTTTACCCCATTCGTACCTGCCACTCTTTAACGCTAAACCTACCAGTCACTTCCTGGACATATTTATGTGTGGCGCGTGTGGAAAGGAAAAACACTTAAGAAATACTTAAAGTTCGCACTAAAAAAATCTTTTTTTATTTTTAAGAAAACTTTAGGGGCATTTAAAAAATACTTAAAGAGAAAGAGGACTAAGAAGAAATATCGACGGATCGACAGAATAATTAAATAATTAAATAAAATACTGCTTTACGAAGTACGATTTTTCTAAGAATTCGAAGAAAAAGGATTTTTCCTTCTTCTCACGCTGTGTGGAATAACCTTAATTATAAAAATTGTCGTCCGCCAAAAAGTTTATGGTAAATAATATAAAAATCGCCATTGAGTTCTTATGATACCATGGAATAACCTTATTTATAAAAGTTATCGTCCACCAAAAAGTTTTTGATAAATAATATCAAAATCGCCATTGAGTTCTTATGATACCAGGTGCTGTTCGAAAAATGTTTCAATAAGAAAATTGTCACGAAAACGTGCGACATTGGCTGCTGAGATAATTCTGAAAATGCCATGGACACTAAAATGCATACAACCATGTATATATATATAATAAAAAATACATATAATATATATAAATGCGCTTCGATACATTTTTACTTACTTCGATATATACAGCTACATATAGCTAAATACATATAGCTTTTTATTACTCTTCAACCATGAAAATAAGTAAAAATGTATCGAAGCGCATTTCTTATTCCATTTATCGGGCAAGATTTCCCCGTTTCGAATCACCGTGCTTCGTTTACAGAGCGCTAGAAGAGGAGCACGAAAACGAACGCGTGGGATGCTGGCCGCCAAAAAGTCTGGCAATGAGACCAAATGGGCCAGACGTGTATCGGCGTGGCGCTGCGAGAACGTGGCTCCTTACACAACCCAATCTACCAGAAACAATATACCGGGGCAAATTTCTGTGTAATCTACTCAGCGACGAGACTAACACTCGAGAAAGAAAAAAAACGAACCTCCTTATCGTCGAGTCGCTACATAACGTTCGAGCGTTTATACGTGCAATTTGATTCGAATTCGATGAGCCTCGACATCGTTCCGCGATCTTCCCGAACTTCAAATTAATTATACGAAACTATAAGAATCGCAAAAAGATTTCTTTGTTATAATAATTGTTATAAATAAATTAAAAATAATTTGTTATAAAACAATAATCCGAATACTGCTGCGAATAAATATGGAGGACGAACCGAGCCATTTTTTTTTTTTTGAACACTATAGCGCTTCGATAAACGCTGGAATAATTTTGATATATAAGAATACAAGAATATATGATATATAAGAATATTATAAAAATATTACAAGACAGATATATAAGATAAATATTTTGATATACAAGATAGAAAGATAAAATTCATCGATATCCTCGCGCTCCGTGGCTGGATAGATTAATCGAGAGTCATCTCTCGCGCATCGCCGATTAAACGTTCCTTGGATCGGGCGGTGCGCAGGATCAATTCATCTTTCATCGTGCAAATTAATGCTGGAATCATCAATTCGCCCGTACACGACGTCATTTCAGATGCGACACGAGCGTTTTAAGCGAGAATACCCACATCATGACCGACGTGACGTGGGTCTTAATCAGAGCCCATAGCTGTTCAGCCTACGAACTATTATCCGCTCTTCAACGGGCCGAACTCATTTGGTACCGCGATGTACCGACTTGTCAAATATCCCCTGTTACATAATCCCTTCTTGAGCTGTTGGAAGTCGGGCGCAATGCGAGCCTTAACTTGGCCTGACACGATGCCACGTTAGACGTGACATACGAATTTAAACTTGGTATTGCGATGTCACACGTTGACCGCGACTTGGGACTCTGGAGGAGTTCATCAACGTCCATATCGATGGATCGGAATCCGCCCTGCGCTTCTTGATAACCCAAACTCAGTGTGCAGCGTGAGAAACGGCGCGCTAAATACTCTGCACCACAGAATCCACTACTCGATAATAAACCTTTCTGCGAGTAACTTTCAGAGTATATATCGATATATCGATGTTTTAGCAGAAAAATTCATACAACTTTGCTTCCGTTGGTTTTTTTTCCCGAAATGCGAGGCTTTATCGTAAAATAACTGGTTGTACGATTATGGTTTAACCCTGTACGCTCTGAAAAATTTGATCTGTTTTATAAACAGAAACCCAGATCGCAATTTATGTTCGAGTTCTGTCATAGAGTATACGTATAATCATCCATGGAATGTTCGCAAGATGTTTCTATAATAACCTTCTAATAATAAAAAAAACCCTCTAACAGTAAAAAAAATTCTCTAATAATAAAGATGTTAACTAATAACCAGGAGCAGACAAGACAGTCGGGGAGTTATTAGATTCCGCTGTAAAAAATGTGCGAATTATAGGTAAACAAAAATAACATGTCGAGCAACACTCGACATAGGAGTGCAAAGGGTTAAAGTCTCGTCCATCGTTGTCCACGGCGGAAGTAAGGTTGCGTACTTAATAAAACGTCTTTGAGATAACCAATAACAATATCAGCTAATAGCACCATTAACGTGAAACATCGAAGTAAATGCTATGCAAGTTGTATAATTCGCGGTTATAATTCGTTGCATGGAAAGTTAAGATCTGGATTTGGTGCACGTAGCGAACATCGATGCGACGCTTAACTTGCTTTTTCTCTCTCTCTCTCTCTCTCTTTCGAAAGCTACGTCATTACGAAGGAAACCAATTAATCGAGTAAAACGCAGTCGCCAGTTGTCCGTATTAGCATGCTAATGGCCAGTGCCAAATGAATGCGGCACTCCTGCTAATTGCCGATTAACAGTCGATACCGGACGTGGAATATAACGAGTGTGGCACCTCTATCGATCGGCCGGTTCCAAGGAATAACCTGGTTCCGTGTAAACGTCGCTCTCGATTCTGGTTCGCCGTGAGAATCCCGTTCGATGAAATGTGAAAGCCTTCAAAATCAGGAAGATTAAGCTCCTGCCTGACCATCGTGTTTGGCTTTGTTCGCTACCAATTACCAAGGCCAATTAGTCCCGGATCCTTTATTCGGAGCAAGTTTCAAATTGCCGAGACCGTGGGCCGTCGTTTGGAAAAGCTCGAAGGAGTTACAGCGGCGAATGCCATTCACGGATGATTATCAATTTCGCTGTCGACTCTGGGACAAAGATCTGGCGCGAGGGAATTAGAGATTCGTTAGGCATCGATACGATTAAAACGTAACGACGTGTGATTATGATATAAAATCATTAGTAAAAGCGGATATTTTAACCGTTTATTTTGAAAGTAACATAAGTCCATTTATACTTAAATTGAGATATTTAAGGGTTTGCGTTTGAATGCGATGAAAAATATAAAATTTTATTAAATCGTTATCCTCGATGTTTTCAGCATAAGAAGATAAGGGAAAACAGAGTTGCGCTGCTAAGGGCGAAAGTGTGAGCAATGAAGGATTTGCAAGATTTAAAAAGGATCAGTGATTCTAGGGCTAATAGAGCACCTTTATATTCCAAAATTCGTACACTTTATATTCTAATTCTTTTCTAGTAATTAAAGTAACCTAGTTTCCAGTAACTAATTGTATTTAATTCTTCGTCTAGTCTCGAGGAGTTAGAATTTCGATCGAGCACATCGACCTAGAATCCGTGATTATTCTTAAACCGATATCCAGAAAGAAGGTTAGGTGAAGGATGCATATGGATTTGCAAAATCTCTCTGCGAAATGCAGTTAGACTCCTGACCTATATAAACGGTCTCTAATATTAATCAAAGGGACGAGGAAAGATTCTTGGAAGGAAGGCGCGTATATAGAATCGTGTGTACGATAAACTCGATGGTGGAAGAACGAATGGGCGCCGATCGTTGAAAAAGATGAGAATGTATTCGCATAGAGGGCTGCCAAAAAGTTTGATAACGAGAATTGAGTGGGTAAAAAGCGTGTTTGACTATCGCTACACCGCGGAGTTTCGCCTAGAATTTTTCAGGGCACATGAGTTGTTACGCTGTCGGAACATCGGACATTTCTTTCCGCCAAAAATTTACGATCCCCGGGATATCGCGTCGCCCGACGTATTAAATATACATACGTCCATAAATCAACGAAATTCGAAGAAATGTATGCATCGACTCTTATTATTTTTCCGATAAGAGGCGCGAAACTAGGAACGGAGAAATACGATAAAACACCACGATTTGCGGATGTAACATCGAACACGATCGTACAAATTCTCTGCACTGGAACTACCGACCACTGTGTCAACCTATATAAATATATTACAAATATTGATTTAAAAAAAAAAGAGTATAGAGAGTCATGGTTTTAAAAAAGTATATAAAATAAAAAAAAAAGGTATATAAAAAGCATCCCTTTTCTCATTCGCGTATCACGATAAAACGATAATATACGTTCCCAAAATGCCTTGACAACATTTCTAGAATTCTTCTAAGCGATGTAAAAATCGTTATTTGTATACCTCCGATTGTTTGAGCATTAAAAATTGCGTACACGCGTCGATTGTTCAAAGGCTGGCCAAGCGCGGCGTCGTCCTCCTTTCAGACAAATCCCGAGCTGGTTCGACTTGGCACGTAAAATTCCCTCTGACGTCATCGCCATTCATATCTCGATACATTACGAGGCTCTTTATGCCGGGCCGTCTTCTGTCGAGTCGCAGTAGGTTGTCGCGTCTTTTACGACCGTGCCGACAGAATCCGTGGCGATGCTCGGAGATGAACGCGTGTCGGGGCTAAAAAAAGTCGAGGAAGGCGAGGAACGAGAGTGAGGAGGGGCAAAAAGAGAGACGAGACGCGAATACAGGGGAAAAAAGCGAAGCGGGAGGAAGAAAAATGAAGGTGGAGATCGTAACAATGCGCGTCGTCCTCGTCGTAATGCCGGTTAAACGCCACTTACGCGTTTTGGTCACTTCTGCTTTACAGGAGAATCCGTAGGACGAAGAGGCACGGATTGGCAGCATCTTCCTTGACACCATTGCTGTCTCGATATTTCACGGGTATTCCCTCCACTATACGTTCTGTCCGATTCATCGTACGCGTTCTTAGCCGTTGGGTAAAAGTCCAATCGGAAGCGACGTTTGAAAAAGAGGCCAACGGTGTGGCAGGGATTAGGAGTTGGAGAGATAAAGCGAAAGGTAAAGGCAAATGTCGGACGAATTGGCAAGAAGAAGCGAAGGAGGAATGAAAAATAGCACGATGAATGTAGCTCTTTAATCACCATTCCTGTAAGAATAATCCAGCAAGAGAAGCGCGACGCCTCCGACACACGTGTCGATATCCAATGGGCGCCATTTCTGCGAGGCATTTTCTTTCAGCCGCCATCCCACCTTCGCGTCCACAATCAAACGACGGCGCTTCGATCAGAATCCACACCGGCGATTAAACTTCGACGTGCATCGCTGGCGCAAAGCGAGAGATTCAAAAAGACAGAAGTTCGAAGCGAGGAAGTCGGGGAAAAAGGAGGAACAACTGCGTAACGAATTCCTGTAAGAATAATTCAAGGACTAAAAATTTAAAACCCCCGACACGACTGACGCGCGTACTCCATAAACAGCATTTCTGCTTTGGCATTTCCTCCGAGTTGCCCTCCCCCCCACCCTTCCTCTCTCCAATCAAACGACGCTTCCATCGGAATCCCTAGTGACGATTAAACTTCAGCGTGCATCGCTGGCACAAAGCGAGAAACTCAAAAAGACAGAAGTTCGAAGCGAGAAGGAGATCGAGAGAGAGAAAAAAAAAAGGGAAGGACGACGCCATAACGAATTCCTGTAAGAATAATTCAACGACTAAAAATTTAAAACCCCCGACACGGCTGATACCCGCACTCCATAGGCAGCGTATCTCTGCGAGGCATTTTCTTTGACTTGCCATGCACTGCCATGTCTTTACAACCGGACCGCGGTTCAGTCAGAATCCCTGGCAATGTTCGTGGATCAGCGCGAGTCTCGGCTGAAAAGAGGCGCTCGCGAGCAATGATGGGGGGAGGGGAGAGGGGGAAGGAGGAGGATGTGGGGGGGGGGCAGGAGGTCGAGGGTAGAGGAACGAGGACGATGGTGGAAGAAGGAAGACGAGTTGGAGGGGGAAGGGGAGGGGGGAGAAAGAAGAGGAGGTGGAGGAGGGGGGGGGGGGGATGACGGCGTAGCCTGTGGGACGCCGAGCCGCCAAAGAGTCTGGCAACGAGAGCAAACGGGCGCCACGGCGTCGGCTCCTCTTCGACCGTGTTTCCATGTACGTGCAGGAGCGTCCGCATCGGCACGTTCGCGCACGAGGACAAACGTTATGCGGGCCGATGCGTCGCGGACGCAGCCAAACGCCTTGCAGCCACGAGGTCACGATGTCGCAAGTCTTCCCCCGTTATTCTCGCCCGCTCGCTTTTTCTCGCTCGCTCTTTCTCTCTCGCTCTCCCTCGTTCCCTCTCTCGCCCTCTAGATCTTTCAGCTTCCCCGCCAATGCAATTGCCCCCTCTCCCGCGCCTCGCGCAATGCTTCAACTTCTTTTCTCGACGTTTCGCGGATCTCTTCTCTCGCTCTCTCTCTCTCTCTCTCTCCCCCTCTTCGACGTGTCTTTCCTCTTCTCCGCTCGCGCTGTCGCGAGCTTCTCGAAAAATTTGTATCTCCCCGATTGCCTCGTGCTTCTCGCGTTGCTTCTGCGTTTTTGTTCGCGCAATGCTGCAACTTCTTCTCTCGACGTTTCGCGGTACTCCGCTTTTTGCCCCCCTCTTCGGTGTCCCCTTTCTCTCTTACCCCGATGGTGAATATGAATTCCGCTGAAAATCTATATTCGCGCAATTGTCCCGTATTTTGCGTATCCCTCGTTCGCTTTTGTTCGCGCAATGCCTCGACCTTTTTTCTTTTCTCGCTGGCCCCTAAGCGGTTCGTCTTTCCTCTACTCCCTTCGCGAATTTCTACGAAAATCTGCATTCCGGTAGTCGCGGTTATTTTATGTTTTTTACTTCCGTTTTACGGTTGTTACAAGTACAAAGAAATAAATTAAGACAAATTTTGTTTTAAATCATTTTTGAGGACCAACGGCTAATGTCATTTGGCTAAGGACGTGCTGATTAAAACTAAACTTACCAACCATTCGCTAAACATATTCAGGTATACCCTATATATTCTTAAAGAAAAAGAGGACGAGGGAAAATGTCTCAAAAGTTACCTCGTCCCAAAGTTCCAGGATTTTGCAATGAAATAACCAACCGCTCATTTTGACCCGTTCGATAAATTTAGTGTTAAAATCCATTTCGTACCACCAAGGCTACGGTATACGCGTCACACGGAAAAAGCAGAGGAGATGGTCCAACCTCTATCCACTACATCGCCATGAAGAAAAATAATTTATTCATCTCCAGCTCTATTCTAATGTAATTCCACGGTCTAAGGCAGCTCCAGACACGGATCGCTGTGTTACATTATTTACGCGCAGTGCGCGTCCAGCGCTGCTCTACAGAGATGCAGTTAATAGGTCGACCCCATCCCCTTTCCGGCCCCTCGCTCTTCCCAGGATCGCGTTTCGGAAGCGCGAATTTACATCGTCCTTCCGGCGCGTCGCTTCGTCGTCTCTCTGGCCTCTCGTCGGACGTCTTGAGGGCAATTATCTGTCCACGAGGAGATAAGCTGACCCCGCCTTCGTCGCCTTACTCCGTTTATCCTTATCAGCCGCGAATAATTGTTACTCTTTCTCGGCCGCTCTCTGGTTTCCAATTACCGCGCAGCCGACGCTTCGGCTACCGATAAGCCCCGTCCGCGGATTCCGTAACTTATACCGTCACGGTGCTCCTTCCGCTCCTACCTCGTTTCCTCCTGCTTTACCTCGAGATGGAACCAGTCAGAGACAACGAGAGAGAGAAAGAGAGAGAGAGAGAGAAAATCCAAGGAATTAATCGAAAGGTAAGCGCGAGGTAGAAAGAGAGGGAGTGTATCTGAATTAAAAGAACAAATAGAGAAAGAGTGTGTGTCGTGTGCGCGTGTGTATGAGTGAGTGAGTGAGTGAGTGAGAGAGAGAGAGAGAAACAGAAACAGAAAGGTAATCAAAAGTAACAACGGAAGGAAGCAAAAAAGGACACAAGCGGAATACGAGATGCAGAAGTGATACTAAAAAAAGAAATAAGTGCAAAGGGAGAAACCACAAATTTGGAAAGGCGAGAGACAGACTTTGATCCGCAAGTAAAGACAGACGAGTGTAAAGAAACTAGCGCAGCGCCAAAGGCGAGGGGATAGTGCGATCGACGGAAATACGGGGTGCGAGGTTGAAGGCAAAAAATGATAAGGAAAAAAGAATGATCGGAGGGAGAAGGAGGAGAGAGAGAGAGGGAGGAGAAGCGAAGTGGAAAGAAGTGGGTAAAAGCTCCCCTCGATCCGAATGAAGATTCGCGCGGTGTACGAGTGGCCCCGTTTCATGGAATTTCCAAGTCGTTGGCCAGAGCGGCAAGAGTAACGCGCGTTGGGGGCGTTGCCGATGATAGGGTCGAGTCTGTCCAAAGGGCGCGACTTTTGCGCGATTTTTGCTGGCCCCCGATGCTCGCACGCCAACGGACGATTAACGAACTTGTAAACGTTGGTAACGAACGTCACGAGAGGCCGGCGCGGATATCTGGCTGCTCATCTGCAAACGCGCACGGCTATTGCGCGCGGCTCCGATGGCGGATAGGAAAATGTCGAGTCACGATCGACATAGTTCCGCAAAGGAGCGAGCGGGTAAACTGGTTAAATACACTGATTAGCGTCTGGCCCCTATCCTTCAGCCGCATCTCTTCTTTTGAAACGCGAGACGACCGAGTGAAGAGATCGATGCGAGAACGCGGCGCGTTGAGAGCGACGAACCGAAGACGTAACGAGGATTATTGCATGGCTGCCATGACACTTCCGCGAAGTGACACGATTATTGTAAAATTTCTCTCGCGAAAAATATCGCGCGGTGGATAGATGAGGCACGTGTGTTGCCACGCGAAATATCCGCGGCTCGAATTCCGCCCGTCACCATTGGGGAATATTTCATGCGATATATACATATATAGAATGTCCCGAAACTCACGCAAGATTTGAAAATTTCAACGGAGTGCGCATGCGCCGACGAAGCCGCGGGGGCCCTTCGCTCGATCTGTTATTCCATACATAACCTTATACCGTATACTCTATGAATCGATACAATATTTACAGTTTTTCATTATAAACCTGTGTTTTCCAGCAAAATGACTTCTTGCTCCGGAATTTTGGGACACCCCTTATATCGCAGTTCCACCGGTTTAGAATCCACCTTAAAAATCCTATTCCAAACAAGCTTGACAGCTAGAGCCAAAAGTCAAACGGAAAAAATGTCTATAAATACTATATAAATAAAAACGACCATAAATACCTCGGTTAGCGGATTGAACATCGGAACGAATCCACGCCATATAAACAGCGACTCCTCTGTATCCACGATTTATCGCCAGTATAAACGAACAATCGGGAGCGCCCATTAAAATAGCGCATCAAACCGCGGATTCATCCGCAAGAATCTGCATAATTATCGTATAATTTTAATGGCGGAAGACAAGCATGTCACGCGTCGTGCCTCAATTAAGCATCGCGATTTGAATTTAGACCGTATCATCACGCCGGTCAAATCTACGTTCAGATTACGCTATTATGCGCGGCGGCGGCACACGCGTTGAATAATTTTTACGCAGCACCGTGAGATTATATCGCCGCTCTCGTTTCCTCTGGCCCCGGCCAGGGACCTTTCGCCTCTAACCGGACTGCAACGCTCGCATCGATCTCCTCCCTGTTTTGCATTAAAACGCGGCCCACCCTCCAATTATCCTGGAATATTTTTGCAATTTTTCCCCGCATCTATTTTTTTTTTTGCAATTTTTCCGTGTAATTTTTTTCCAACTTTTCCCGCGATCCTTTTTTCGCCGTGGTTTTTTTTTCACAGCCTTTTTCCACGGCCCCTCCTTGCAATTCTCCCTTGCGATTTTTTTCGACAATTTTTGTTTATCGCCATCCCTTTCGCCCGGCTATTTTTTATGACGCCAAAAAGAATCGCTTTGCGCCCACGCACTGGTCCGCGGCTTTGTCGCGCCCGATTTGCTCGCGTTTGATATTCATACGAAGCGCCCCTGGAAGCAGAGTTATTTTTTAAATCGCTTATTCGGCCCGGCGAAAATATCAATCGTCCTTCCCGCTCGAAACGCACCAATCGCCTACTCGAGTTTCCGCGACGCCCGATTCGCAATCTCCGCGAAACAACGGGTCGACGTATATCTTCGACGGATATCCCCTCGAATACTTTATGGCTCGAGTTTCTTTCGGATCTTCTTACCGCGCTCGTATTCTCATCCGAGATTTTGTGCAATTTCATATTGGCAAGGTGTAAGGAGAGAAAAGTCGGATGTAAGAGAGTTGAGAGTTAATGGAAAGATACTTGTCGAATCGTGGTTCAGCATCTCGAGGAATTTTCGCAGAGTGACTGAATGTAGTCTCGCTCAACTTAGCGAGATCGACTCATTGAACGTAGCGAGAGAACGTGCGATACGATTTCCCGTTTAAATACGTTTTATTAACTTCGTATCGACAGCTATTCTGGGGGCATGAAACAATCGGGAAAACGATGCACGTGCCCAAAAAAAAGAGTCAAAGCTGCATGCGAGACCGCTGAGCGTTATTGATGATTTAAACTAAACGTATGCACGCGTGTCAATATCCTTGAATGGGTCAAAGCGGATCTTCGTGAATGGCGGAGGTAGGATTATATTGTACGAATGTCACGATTAAATTATACAATATCTGTATAAAGATCTATAAATGTTATCGATATGCCAATAATATAGAGCTTCAAAAGGATTGAAGCATACATATGGCATGTTCCAAAATTCACGCGAGGATTAATTTTGGATACAATGCGCGGGTTTATAATTAAAAATTGTACATTCTGTATTGATTTATAAAGTATACAAAGTGTGTAATCGAAATTTTCACATCTTGCGTAAATTTTGGAACACCCTCTATAAGTTGCATTAAGTCTACCTTCATAGTCTCGATAGACTTTTGGGGTAGTTAGTGCAGAAGTGCTAACCCTCTGTGATAAATGTATACTTCGTGGAACTAGCGATTTTAGTGGTTTGACGTTCATCTTCTAGACGATCTAACGATCTAAACGATCGTGCCTCTGCTAGGAAGTGAAGAATTAATCGTGAAATATTTAATTTATCGATAAAATTATAATAAGATACTTTATACATATATAAAAGTATAATTTATATAAATAAATATAAATACAACGCGCATAAGCGCGTTATATGAAATGCGCGGAAAATTGCATTATATATATATATATATAACAACTTTATCAACAAATTACATATTTCGCGATTAATTCTCTCAGCAGGGACACGACCGTTTAATTCGAATTCGAGTCACGGGATGCAGACGCCTCCGTCGTTAGCACGCTGCACTTCTGACGCAGCTCATTTTTTCTTGCGGTGCGTATGCGGACCCGATTCTATCGCAAACTGAAACTGTACACCGTCTGTGTTTGATAGGGGGAAGTGGACGGGGCGAAGGGAAAATGAGAGAGGGGGAGAGAGAGGGAGAGAGAGAGGTAAACAGAACGAGAGTAGTGGAGAGAAATAGCAAGCAGCCTGGAGGAGGAGGAGGAGGAGGAGGGAAAGGGACGTACGTGCCTGGAAATTCGTTCCTCGGCGATGACTCGATCATCGACGGACATGTTTCACCGTGATTGCAGCCAGTCCTCGAGACAATTGACCGCGATGTGAATGCATAAAAGATGCGGTAGCTACTTTTTCACTCGACGCGCATTTCGTTTGTCCCCGCGATCCGCGACTGCTCTATGATTTCCCGCGCGCACTTCAATCTCCATGCCCAGAATGGAATGAAAGAAAAATCGTGCCGGAGAAACCAGGAGCGGGGAATTACGGAAGAAGCGGCGCTTTGTCCTCGTAAGGACGCGTAATTATGAGGTTTGAGGAGAAAAAAGAAAAAAGGAAAAAAAAGGAAACTCGTCTATAAATACGCGCGCACAATCCTCATTAATCATCGTGTCGATTAAAGCCGAGAACAGGAGCTCAAAGGATCGCGTTCTTGGTCCGAGGAGGAAGAGTCAACTTGTAATATGCAGATAGCCGCGATGGACGTGTGCATTGGGAAATGTACCTCGTTTTTATTACCTTATCCGCGGATCGTTATTTATCGTTGCGCCGATATTAAAAGCCGGTTCGAGTGACGGCGGACCAGACGAATCCATAATTGGTACATTTTTAATCGAAGTTACCCAACCAAATAGATTTATTTCCGTCGCGCTTGCCTTTGCTCGATGTAAATTTAGGACCATCGGTCTAGGCAGCGGATGCACATCGTGAAACGATATAGAAAAAGATGAACGTTATGCCTTATCCTACAAACCCTACTCTTTTTAATACAATGTACCGCAGATTTATTCGTATTCATAAAAATAAAATTACCTAGCAAATATTACACGCGATATTTCGCGTTACTTATTCAATACCTTTAATACGACGAATCATCGAATCGCGCTTCAAAATTATCAATCGAAAGTAATGAAAACCTTTGCAATGTACAGAAAAATCAAAGACAACCCATGGAATATTGTAATAAAAATTGTCGACGTTTAGAATAAAGTAACGAGAGAAAAACGCGATATAACGATGGTCAGTACTTCGAGATCGAACCCTGTACCCGTGGCTCTTTATCCATTACAACGACAGGCTCTGAAATGTGGTCGCCAAACTCTGAAACGGAGTATGACGGTAGGTATTTAAGATATTTAGAATATGGTGTCTGAGGTCGATAAAGTACCGGCGTCGCTTACATAAGTTATATTTATAGTCCCAGGTATGGGAAGAAGCCGAGTTATCCGAGGCAGGCGTATTTCAATGCATCCGAGACGAAACAGATAAGGCGGTATGGCATTACAGTATGTACCTTTGTTTCCCGAGAGATATGTTATTCCAACCTTGTTTACGCTCACGGTCTTAAGTTAAATAATTTTACATAGGGAATTCTGAGGCGCGCAGGGTGGCTAGGATTTTTTTTCCCGCTTCCTCGAAATACGTGGATAAACGTGATGTCAAAAATGTGGGTGGATTTTAGACAGGAATAAAGATACGGTGAAACTCAGCCACGATCTTAGTGATGCTGTTAAGTAGCTTAGTAATCAGTTTTGTATATCATAGTTATAATGGTTTATTATTGATTCTACCAAGACCCGCTATGGATCTCAAATAACTATAAATCCTACCCCAGTCAAACTAAAATAACCAACATTAATCGAGTACAGTGTCATGATATTAAATTTTGCAAAGCACATAAATAACGACAACCGAGAATTCAGAAAGAGAAAGAGAAAAAGATCCAAGAATCGCTTCCTCATAAAGCAAACAAGCATCGTCTGCGTTTCATTAGCATTATATCACACGTCCTTCGAAATTTTAATCATCGAATTACATACAACACGATTTCACTCTCTTCTATACAAACCAACATAGTAAAAAACCAAGAAAAAATGCTAACGATCATAAATATAACTGCCTTACACATGAAAACACACGAAGCGGAGAAAAAGACAGGTAACGAAAAACGACGAAAGATCGAAGAAAGTTACTCACTCTCCTACGCGCTCGCCGTTCCAGCAACGCTTGTCCGGGTACTCCTCGCAGATGGCGTCCGCCAGGGTGCCGTAGAAGGTGCGCGACCTGACGACGCTGGCCAAGAAGTTGCCCAGCTGCACGTGCAACTGCGTGGGCAAGGTCCTGTGCGTCGGTGCAGCTGCGTGCGTCTCAGGGCCCGACGAGGACGATCTGCCCGTCGCAGCTGCGCTCGTTTCGTCCGCCGTTGGCTGCAGCTCCGACCGACCGCACACTTTCCTCACCTGAAACAAGAGC
>JBCFXI010002352.1:0-24400 GCA_038496175.1 Ampulex compressa | reverse complement strand
ATAGTTCATTAAAAAATAGAATAAAAATATATTATGACAAAATATTTTTAGATTTTACTGTAGGAGACTTAAATAGAATTAATTGTTATTGAAAACATCTTTCTTTATTGAAAAATATATACTTTGATATCTTTGTTGTTTAGTAAACGTGTAAACCGCACAATGGTATCTTTTCGTGTTTATGGCAGGCCTGTCGAGTTAACTTCTTATTATTAATTTATTCGTGCAGAAAGTACATTCTTTCTAAGGTAACTTTTAATTTGAAAGGTTAACAAGACACAAAATCAATGCGAATAATTGAATAATAGTTTTAGAATTATAATATTTCGCTTTTTGTTTTGTTTTGGGGCTGCAGTTTGTATTTAAATTATACATCCAAAATATACTATAAAAATAAAAAAGAAAAGCGATAAGAATGTGATGCAATGTATCGACATATATTGAGGTAAGCAACCTGATAACTCCGTATGATTACCACGTTCATGCCAATGGTGATGTATCCCATTAGTGTATCAACAGTAAATTTTTCGATATTTTATGTATACTTATTTCGACTATAGCGCGTCAAGTAATTTGCCTCCAAAAAGTGATATATTTTATGATGTATATACAGCAAAAATTAGTACCATTAGAGTGCCTTTGTGTGTATCTTAATACAATTTTGTGCGTAAATTAAACAATTTTATTTAAATAACGATTCTAATTTTTTAATTTATTCTATTATAAAAATGCATAAAAATACAATAACAAAATCCCCATTTATTCCTGAAGTTAGAAATGAGCATTATGCAAATCTTATATATGTTCAGCGCATATATTGCACATATCTTCAATTCCTCGACATTCTTGGAATAAGAATTACCAACACAAAAATGAAAGAAGTGCTTGCAAACGCATTATAACTTAAAATGGTCAAACTAAAGATGAAATCTAACATTCGATAGGTATCAACAAGTATGATGCAAAATAGAAAAATTATGATGCAATAGCAAAAATGATTTTATCATATTTGGTAATGATAAAGTCGTAACATGATATAACATTCGTAACATTGCAATTTTTTCTTTTCTTTGAAAGAAATTTTGAGTAAAAATTGACAATGGATCATTTGACTTGTTGTGGTAGGTTTAGTGTTAAATTTCATAAGAAATGTGTTGATCTCTGTACCAATGATTATGAAAAAAAAAGAATAATCGAAAAAAAAGTATCAGAGTTGCACGTTGCTATATATCGATAAAAAGAAAACTAGATACTTTTTGTCATCCCTGAAATCTTTCCACTCGAAACGATCATAAAAATAACACGCAATATCTGTTCTACAATGTCTTAGCACAACGGGGGATTATAATTAAAATCCGTGAATTTATAGGATCAAATCTTCCGGGGGCGAATTCAAATGTTGCACTGGTGGTTGCGGTAGTTGAGACATTTCTTTAGTCACTTTCGGCCAGCAGGTGTTCGTGGGTCCTAAGTAGGGGCCTATGGCAGTTTTTCATGGGTTCTGGAACCCACGTGGCCTGACCCAGAACCAGCAGCTGGTGCACGTTCGTGAGGCTCACCTGGACACCCTCGGGAATTCACCGTTTGAGTTTCGGGAACGGTCGCAATAATGGTTTTCCTGTTCCAAGCTGAGAAATACCGACAGTTGTCGTATTCCTTAAGTTAAGCGAAATAATCGACTTTTTTGCTACGCAAGAATGGCTTTCAGAAGACGTTAATTGTTTAACCCTTTCAAGATTGTTTTTTTATTTTTTAGGTAGGATGTTTTTCTTATGGAATTACATATATAGGATTAGCTGTAACATATTGTAAATAGTTGTATTACGATTCTGCGTCCAGTTTTCCAATTAGGCCCTGGACCATTGGTGTCCCACCAGTATCCAATAGTAACAGAGAACCATTTGAAAAATATTGAAAACATGCAAAATTATTGGTATATAATATTTGTTTGAGCCTTACATATGATATTTTGCAAAGTATATTATATACAGTGGTTTCTGGTATATATCACAAATACGTTATTCCACCAGTACCCAGCAGCAACAAGATATCATTGGAAAATAATATTGAAAACACCTAATTTTATAGGTGCCTATACTAATAAACCGTGTTTGAATCTTACGTACGATATTTTGCAAAGCACAATTTACACAGTGGTTTTTGGCACATTTTGCAAATAGTTTTAGTTATTCTTTCCTTGCTTCCTCCAACGCCACCAACCTTGAAATATAAAGAACGAACTGCAAAAGACGATAAAATGAAAGTTTAAGGTTAAACTGGGAACTATTTGTCCCATAAGTCGCTTTGGAACATCTCCTGGGACATATATGTCCCGTCAGGTTCGAAAGCGTTAAATACGATTCGGTTTTTACTTTTGGTGCTGAATTCCAACCAATAGAGTTTTAACAATTACAACAAAAATTAAATACAATGTCAACGTTCTTTTCCGACGTAGGACAAACGGTTCGATAGTACAAGGATTAATTCTTCGTGGTTGTGTTTCGAGTATGGCACGACATCACATTTTCTGATATCGATACATTGAAAAGATAGTTGCGCATGATTTAAAAACGCTGTTATGCAATCTCCTCAATTGCCTATCCTGTATTCTAAAGTACAATCGGTAAGAGCTACGATATAAAGAAAAAATGTGGAGCTGAGAAGCGATGGAACAGCTTTTCAGCAGTTAACCAGAATGCATTAGGGTCGTTAATCCCTCGCACGAGCCAATAAGAATTAACGACACGTAAAGCCACTCTGAGCCCCGAAGGAAATCTACTCGTTTTTTTAGAGCTTCGTAGTTTCTACCTTCGGCCGGTATTCAATGGGATTTTCGCGATGCCTTCTCGATACCTCCGGACGCCGAGGGGAGCACGAACGAAACGTAGATAAATTAGCACGGTTGATTCATTAATCTACTTGCGTACACTGCTCCTGGCTCTCTCCGTGCGATGTACGCTATTTACTCATAATAAACTACTCCCTACGAACGGTCCTCGGGATTTACGATTATATCGCCTTACGGGAGCCCCCTGATATCATTTTTCTTAATTCAACCCTCAGCGAACGAATGCCGCCATATTCGCGACATTATAAATATTCGAAGAAAATCGAATCGACATGACGCATTATCCCTACATACGTACATCTATTCAACGTTTATTTCAACCCCCATTATTTTTCTGTAATTTTCACTTCAGTATATTTTCGCGTGGACATATACTTGTTTATATACTCCCTATTATTACTGAAAATTAATTATGCGCTTTTTCTCGCTCTAGTGATAAAGCAATTGATTTGTTAAAATCCCATCGATATACTGGTCATTGTTCTAGAAAAATACACTCATTCGTGAAGGGTTAAGCTTTTCCACGATCGGTAATGAAATTTTTAAACATGTTCAAAAGAGACGTTAAAGGATCTTATACTATTTCCTGCTGTACTTTATCCATGAAAAGCACCTGATATTAAAACTTCCGTAAAATAAAAACCATGGTTTTTCTAACAACAAAATATATTAGAAATTGGGGTACTTTATAGTTTAATGCGAAACAGGAACAAAGAGAACGAGGTGCAGGGAGTAACTGTTTATGTCGGAGAATAAAAAAGTCCAACTTGTTATTACCTGTCGTGAAGGTTACCGCTATATCCACAAGGATACGTCGTTCGCGCTTTTCATAACGTGTACCGATACCTTCCTGGAAAGTTCTCGGTTTGTTTGCCTTATAGGGTCCCGCTCGATATCCATACAGGTAGTATATTCCCGTTGCTGATGTGTCAAACGCGACGAGTTTCGTTAAGGAGCTCGATATATTCATAGGTGACGAAGTTCTCTTCTCGTGCCATATTGCTGGGCTGTCCTTTCGCACACAGTCTCAGGCGGCTGTATCTTGGCGACACACGCGCATGCGGATGTCGCTTAGATACCTCGATGCCGTTGAATTTTCACGGTGAAACGACAGCTGCTCTCTGAAACCTCCTAGCATCTGCTGATCCTCGCATTTCGTCCGGTTCGGCCGGAGGCCGTGGATTTTTTTTTAAGCTCGTGCCATCTGAGATATCGTCGACTTTTGACTGTTTGTCGGGATAGGAATTCGCGAAATCTCCTGTTGCCAGAATTGTCCGATGCGATGATTTGAAGATTTTTGATTTTTTTCTGGAGAGCTGGAGACGTATCAGGAATACCAATATTCGAATGTATGTCAAAATGGAAAATCCCGCGTTTATGTATTATCTGCTTCTTGATTTCTTTTCGATCGATTTCGAGATCATGGAATATTTCTTCGCGAAATGAAACCACGCTAGGAATACTGATTTTGGAAAGAAAGTTATAATGAGATGTCATTGTTATTGCGGAACATTTGCTTCTCGAGTTTTCATCGGTTGATCGAAGATTTTGTTACATTTCTTCGACTAGTATATTCGTATACTATTCGAAGTATATACGTATCTTCGTGAAATGGTCATTCTTGGTCACGATATGAGATATAAATCTCCTAAGTCTGTTTGAAATCTGTTGCTCAGGATGTTTCTTACAGCGGAATGAGCAGGAAACACGTGCTCGCTTAAGAACGACGATTTTACTGCTCATAGCGAAATAAAAGTTCAGTGCTGCAACCCCTGTGACTTACTGGGGATGAAAGGGGTAGCCTGAGGGAAATGGGTCGACGACTTATGGATGGAAGCGTGGATCGTATATTGGGTTTACGGGCCAGCAATTTTTAACCAGCTTTATGCCTCCAACGTGCTGTGATTGCCTACTCCATTGCTTGTTCGAAATTTCAAGCAACATTACTTGATATCTGTCTCACTACCCCGAATGGTAGTTTTTATCAACTGAAAGTGGCTATTATTTATACGAATACAAAAGCAGTCAAACGAAAAGTGATTGCCTCTAATATTAAACGTTTTCTTATGTTATTGTGAACGGGGATTAGATATTGCAAGTTTGTAAATCGCAATAGTAGTCTTGAATCGATATCTCACAGATCAATGCTTAAGTATTTGTTTTTAATATTGAACGTGTAAGGATGATCAAAATTTAGATGTGATGGGCAGGGGGAATGAAAAGATATATGGTGGGGATATAATGTTGCAATAACGTTTCTTGCAATATAATAATGTTGTATTAATCACATAATAATCCTAGCCTATCTTTTACACTCACTCTTCCACGCGTATTCTATATACTCAATCTTCCGAACCTTTCTTTCTTGCTGGACCTTCTTTTTCGCTTTTTGAATTTGATCGTTTACTGTCGCATTACAAATCTTACTGTCTTTACGATTGCAACGCACCATCGACACGTCATCAGCACCCCTACCACCAGACTTTATTCTACACTCACTAGGGCTCGACACCACGCATTGATCATATACACAAACGATGCGCTATACAGTATCTAGACTCTTACAAACGATGAAGAAATAAAAAGTCACAATGTATTTACTTTCAGATAATTTATACAAAATAAAAATTGTGGAATAAATGATAGAACATTTGATTTGTGAAACGAACAACGATTGTAAAACAACGATGCAACCTGCTTATAATGGGGAGATATTGAATCTGGCTTATAAACCGTGATTTGTGTATGATAAATATCTAGATTCACAGATTTTGTATGAAGTTCCATTCTATAGTAAAATTCTACAGATTTAATCAACAGAATGATTGATACATACTATTTCGTGACGAGCATTAATCGTAAATGCATGTGATGAAATTATACTAGGTTATTCAATAAGTTCGCGGAGCGCCGTTTATTCGTCAACAGTAGAACTAAGATTTTGACGTCATTTTAATATTTCATGTTTTACAAGAAACCAAAATTTCGATATTTTTTTGCAATATTTCAAATCGAGTTTTGGGTTTCAAAAAGCTATTTGCACTATAGGTGCCGCGTGCAACGACAACATATTCGAATACGACTTTGGCAGCAATATTTGGAGCGCTTTTTAACTTTTACAGTCTTTTTAGTTTAAACTCTTTAACTTTTAATGTAATCTTTACAACTATAAATTTGTTTTCGATTTCCGTTCCTCGAACTTATTGAGTAGTATTAAAATTTAATTATATATATGAAATTACATTAAATTTACAATTCATGACTTTGAATCAATTTACATTTCGTAATTCAATTTCTGCTGAATGTTGGAAGTGTTAACGGTAAATACGGGCCGCGTTTATTATGCATTATTATATTATGTAATCCTCGTGATGAAAGCTTACTACTCGTGTTCGATGATTCTTTTCGCACCCCTTACGATTTAACGAGGCCGTCGTTAATAGATTTGAAGCGCATATTACGTAAATTGCATACTAAAGGTACGTCTTTTCATAGCTACTATCTATCGATGGCATAAAATGCCGCCTTTGTGATTACAGCACCTCTCTGACAAAAAAAAGAATTAGGAATGAGCGAACATACTTCCAGCTACTAATCTAGCCTTACGTCCTTCAGATATTCAAACAAAAAGCATGGTAATTATTTGATTATTAGAACCTTGAATAAGTTCTCGCTGATTTCTAATAGATGGTATTATCAAGACTATGTGCAAGTAATTTTAGATGGTAACGCATTTACAAGGACGTACTATCGATAAGCTCGACCGTCAGTGTATGCTCGCCGCAGTGTAATCGACGTTTCTATTTCTTAGTCTAAAAATGTCGAGTTTTGTGCTAAGTAAAGAGTATTTACGGGGAATTTTGAGGGGTTCCGAAAAAGAATGTCGTTTTTTTTATAATTGATCGATTTTGAGGATTGTTTGTGTTTTGACCTGTTTTGTGTTATCTTGGTGTTTGTATTTGTCAGGAGGGTATTCTGAATTGTAAAATTAGAATTTTATTCGGACAAACAAAAGGACTATTTTTGTTGTGAAACCGGGTGTGGTGGTTAGTACAGCTACCTGATTCTTCGATAACCATTGTTTTTTTGCGCCCTTGATTCAAGTATAGAATCCATTTTTCATCTCTAGTTATCGGTTCTTGGAAAATGGATGTTTTCGATTCTATTTTTAGAAGATACGAGTATCGTTGTATTCGATCGCCTAGATGAACCTCGCGTAGTTTGTGCGGTATCTATATGTTCCTTTCTCCACATCTTCCCGAATTTTTTAAGATTCTCTCAAACACTCGACGATGAGTATCCGAGTTTATTCGCAATTTTTTCAATGAATAAAGTTGGATCGCTTTCGATATCAGCAGTCAGTGTGGCTGCAGGAAAGTATAACATTTCGAATAAATCCTTCGTTTGGTAAAAACTGATCTGTTGAAAATAGGGACACAAAACTTTAATTTTACAAATCACAATACACTCCTGAGAAATAAATTCACGGAAATAGCACAAAACGCTTATTCAAAGGGCAGTAGTCAAAACGCAATAAATCTCCGAAATCGGTCAACGAAAAAAACGACATTCTTCTCCGCTACCCCTAATATATATCACATGGAAAAACCAGAGGCGATGGTCGAAGATTCCAACCCGAGTTTTCCGCGTGGAAGTCCGAGCTTCTATCCACTACACCACGTAGCTCCCTACTGTAATTAGATTTTAGGTTTATTGTGATCTTTACTACTTACCCATATATCTGCAGTAGGCGAAATATAGCTGACGGATTTACGCCGATTTGTGCGGAAGACAAACTTAAATGGATGGTATCCTAGATTTAAGGGAACGTGACTCCCTCAGGATAATACGATCCAGTTATATTTTCCCGAATCTCGTCGCTGCTTGGTATTTCAAGAAAAGACGCATCCGGCGATGTGTCCCAGAAACTTACGTGGTGTACCTTCGCGATAAGGTAATCTAACCTTCCGTCATAAATCTGTATTTTAAACCACCGTAGCGGGA
The DNA here is from genome assembly GCA_038496175.1 of Ampulex compressa. NCBI lineage: Eukaryota > Metazoa > Arthropoda > Insecta > Hymenoptera > Ampulicidae > Ampulex > Ampulex compressa. The sequence goes on along the minus strand of JBCFXI010002352.1, from coordinate 16,548 downwards.
TACCTATTGGGTGTTCTTGTTCGATATCCAGAGGATAAATTTATTTCCACCTGATTTATTTTATATCCTATCGACGCTACGCTTTCGTAAGAACCCGCATTCATGGCATACCAAGTGATATTCGACATATAAATTTTCCACTGCACTCCTATACTCTGTTCCAGTGTCTACGGGCAATAGCGTCTTCGACAATAGCTAATGAACCGACAGAGAACTCCTAACCTCCTTGCGCGATGATTTCTAATAACACAGGATGTGGTCTTAGCGAGCACCTTCTTCTCACACTATTTAACCTGGTCTCTATCTGCTCTTATGGAGTTAGAATTCAGTCGGCAAGTTCGACATTCGCGTGTGGGAATTTAATAATTTGGCCACGGCTACGTGGCTCAAGAAATAAATTGAGGGAATGTTAATTCAATAGGATTATATTATAAGGGAAATAATTAAATAATAGGTGGAGAGGAACCGTGTAAGAAACAAGCGTAGAAAAAAAGTCGGACCATTGTGTAACTAGCCCGGAAGTTGATTTTTTGGTCTTTTTACTTCCGACTTCCGACTTTTTTCTACGCCTCTTTCTTACACGGTTCCTTTCCGCCTGTTTCTTAGCGATTTTCCTGATATTATAATTCTATTGAATTAATATTGCCTCGATTTACTTATCGAGTCACGCAGCCGTGGCCAAATTATTTAATTCCCATACGCGAATGTCGAAGTTGTGTTTGCGGAAAAGGTGCTCACTAAGACCACATCTTATATTAATAACTAATGAAAATGGATTGCTTAAAATCCACAAAATTAACAATTCGCTAAGAATTATAGTGAGCTCAATACTCTCCTTTTTACAAAATAGTGTTGCATTATCGTAGTATAATTTCTAAATATACAAAACCTCCCAATAGCTTAACAAGTTTCGATCTTATTAATAATATTAAACAAACTTTGCACACATCACATCACTATTCTTTAATTTTCTTCCACGTTATCTCCTTATTCGCCGACGTACTAACAAATCTTACTTTAAAGTAATTAAGTTACACTAATGAGCAATTAACACTAATTTTACTAATTGCACTAATTAGTAATTAACGCTATTTTAAATTACACATATTTTATATTTAACGACAAGTTTTATTTACTCGATATGCTATTCCATACATAACTTTATATTGAATTAATAAAAAATGTACAATTTTTAATTATAAACCTGTGTTTTTTTACCAAAATTACTTCTTGTATGAGTTTTAGGATATCCCATAAAATCAGATATTTGCCTTACCAATGAAATTACTATTAACATCGGTTTTGGCTAACCTGTTATTAAACCGTCTAAAAAAGTACATAGTATTTAAATCTCTATTGCGTTCAATATCTTATTATAACAGTTCAATAAATTTCTTAAAGGCTGCTCTTATAAAACACAACAATAAAATTAATTTTCTCTGGTTTCATAAAGCTACATTTTTAGGTTGCTATATTGATTTCATGTCTCATCGCCATATTGCACGACAAATAGGCACCATAACCAGCCTAGTAAATGGAGCTTTACTATTTATAATACTAAACTATCATAATTACAGGTTCACCAAAAAAAAATATTGAGTCCATCCACAAAATTTTGAAAAAAAATCTAGTGAGCTATTTTCCCATGTCTGTCAAAAAAAGAATTTAAAGGCTTAAACATTCATCCAATGCGGGTACTAATGTATCAGAAAGAAATTAAAAGTTTTTTTCTATCTCACACGTTAGTTTCATTGCTAACAAATTAAAACGTATTACCAGTAAGTATAATTACAGATCGGAATTTATAGCTAAGAATCAAGAAGTAACATCGGTATCACAGGCAAGGACAAAGATCCTAAAAAAATAAAAGAGGATTAAGTGTAATGATTGTAGTAACAGTTATATTAGCGGAGATTATATAGTAGAATAAAAGTAGAAACAACTATACAGTATAAAAAGAATTGAATGGTGATAGCGATACGCCATAAGAATCTGAAACATAACTTTGATATTTAAAACACACAAACAGAAGATCAAGAATTGCAAACACTGTAAAAAATTAACTTTGCTAATGTTACACATAAAGACAAGATCGAGTTTTATCAATTTGCAGATTGGTACACAAAATTTACACTCGGTATATAAAAAATTCAAATAATTTAATTTTAAACACTCCAATTAGGTGCTACCACATGATGACCTAAAAGTTATGCCAACGTGTATATTTATACATGTATATACATTTAAGACAGTATACACTTAACACTAGAACTACCAACGTTAAATTATGGTTTTGACTGTAACTTTTGACTCAGTTTATGTAAATAAAAGAATAGAATTCAACAAAAACGACGTTTAATAGAAATTTCGTATTAATTATTAATTAAAATTAATTAAAACAGCAGAAAAAAAAACAAAAATACAAAAATGATTGAGTGTTAACGCGAAAATCGTTTATTCGAATATTTATCTCTCATCTGTACCTTGGAGTTACCCTTGCGCGCGTTTATACAGTTTCCGCCAGCTGTCAAATGTATGAAGGAATATCTGTGATAGATTGCCCTGTTTGATGGATTTCATAGGTTTCCAAAAAAATATTCTGCTGCTGACTTTCAAAAACTCAGACACTTCTCGGCCAACATGACCAAAATAGGCATGTTAATATCAGATATTACGGTAGTGATAGAGTTAGTAGACTGCCCCCTGACCCACTTTTCACTAAGAACTTTATCACATTAGAAATACAACTCATACTGATTGCGCCTTAATTGCATCTACTAGTTAGATCTCTTAATTCTACACTGATGAGTCATAATCGAAAAAAAGTAGATCCCGTTATAATAGTTGGCTTGAGGTTGTTGGAATTGCCTTATGAACATTGTACTTTATTCAATATAGCTTTATGTACAAAATGTACTTGACATTTTTTCAAGAAATATCTAAAGATGATGTATAAATGAATGTAAATGAGTATTGATATCCATCATCGCATAAATGGTTTATAAGTTACAATAAACTTTCAAATTGACAAGGCCGCCATTTTTACGGGCTTTGATTTAAATAAATACAAATAACACCGATTATGGAAGTTAAAATGGGTAAATGAAAATTGAATAGGAATATATATACCTGTTTTTATATGTTATTAAAAGTCGTATAATTCTAGAACGATGCATAAATTATATAAATATTTTTAAAGCCATAAATTTCAAAACCGTCAAAATGACTGTCTTGGTAGTTCTAATGTTAAATATATATACACGTATGTAGAGTTACGGTTAGTCTTGATAATGATAGCTCTTGAAAAATATCGCACACCACATTTCAAACATTTAAACCAAGTTCAAACATGCTTTGTACAAAGATCGAATGAGTAATCAACTCCAAGGATAAATGCCATAAAATTCAGAATCAAGGCGTGTCAATTTGACCAAATTTCTTTTTTTCAAGCCCATCAAGCTACTTTTCAAAAAACAGAACTGTATTGTAAATTAAGAAACTGGATTCAATACTATTTGTAGATTTGTAGATGAAGAACTTACCCTGAAGAAGACGCACGTCCGATCCGAAACGTTATTTTCTGTATATCACATGTTATTGAAGGGCAAACGATGATATATTAATATCCGTCCGGCCTTGCAAATGGTTCTGATAGACCACATCATAAATCAATTTATTAATAGCGGTTATCGAGGTAAAAGATAACAAGCGTTTAATCAATATTCGTAAGTATCCTTTACGTTATATTTGTCCATACCATACCGCTTTATGACTCGACATAAAATCCAAAGAAGGAGTTTTTTATTTGAAGAATAAAGGAAATGGGATTAGCGCGTATATCGCACATTGTAGTTTTATTCTATCTGCTTTTAAATTATCATATGTAGTTCTTCTGAAAATGAAACGCAAGAATCATGCGATTATCCTTTCGATGCATTTTTTCCACCTACTTTATTTTCTGATCAAATTCTAGATAATAGCGAGAAGGATGTTTTTTATGGAGTATATAGAGACGGAAACAAAATGGCCAGATTTTTATAGCGTATGGACGAGTGCTTTGAAGCAACGTCGACACCTTTACAAATTGTCACGAGATTCGTAGAATCTGTCACGTTCATTTATCTTGATCAATATTATTGCGTGAGGAAGATCGCATTGGACGATCGAAGGTTGGTACTTTCTGAATTTACAATCGGACACTGACCGCACGTAGTCTCGATTTATGAATGGAAGTGCCGGATCGATATGTGGAACTTGGGTAATTTATAGCTACATAAATACACGCCGTTCAAACTCTCCAAGTCTTCATAGATGTGCATGCGTATATCCTGCCAAATCCCATTACAAATGACAACATGCATTAAACATAAAATTCTAAAAGATTCCGCGTTCAACGCTCTTTAAAGCTAACAATGCATTTATACAAACAGAAAGAAAAATCCGTAGGTGGCGTAAAAAATGGTTGTGTAAAGTTGCCGGTGCGAAACCACCTTTTTTTTGTTTTGGCAGCTTTTTCTGATGTCTAATTAAATGTTCCCTGGAGAAAACGTGCATTATCCAGGTTACGGAAAACTTGGCTTAAAGGTCTCCTCACAACTCGTAAAAAATATCCTCGTGCTAGGTACAGGTAAACACGATCGCAGAAGGGGAATCAACAGAGGGCAAGAAATTATCGAAGATCTATTTCGCTGTCACGCAATGTCGCAATCGAACACAGTATAGTAAAATCATAATCGTCGCTTTAAAGCACTCTCTTGTATGTCACTGCGCTACTTCTACGCCTATGCTATCTACCTCGAACCCAGCCAAGCGTGCGGCATGGCACACAGCGCGATACGCCACTCCTTTGAGAAGAGTTCACGGTTTGACAGTCCCTAACACGATAACATAACTTTCTTAATTAAAAATTTTTTTTTAAGGTAAAACCCTTGTAGGAAATAATATTATTAACAATAAAGTTATGAAATTATACGAAGGAGAACAGTAAACAGGTTTATTTAGACAACACAGATATAAAAATACAGTACACAAACAATTAAGCTTTATAGGAAATGCGTCTTAATAACTCCATCGTATAAGAAATGCATGTCTGAATGATTCGTCTACGCCTACAAAATTTGTCGTTTTAGATACCTTTTGCCATTACGTTTCCATCTCAACTCTCTATTTCACTTTGCCTCTCTGTCGGCCTTAAAACACGCTCTTATGTTTCATTTCTCTCTCGTTTCTACACGTTTATTCTGTCTTTTTCTCTCATATTTACCCGATGAGTGCTGCAGAACACGCTTTGCGTTATCACCAAAATTTCTCGAATTTTATGCTTGTTAAGATATTGCTGGGATTTTGCCGATAATATCAAACCTTGCCTACCCATAGACCGACAATGCAGATTTAGGCTTCTACGTTATTAGTCGAATACATATAATAGTTACTTCTTTCTTGTTGGCGTCAGTCAAATCGTGCCTCTTTCCTCGTAAATGTCTTTTAAACTATGTCTCCTAGTTCTTAAGTGGTACTCAGGTCGCTATTATCGCAGCGCAGTTTATGCATTCGGCGAAAACTGCGATCGTAATTGTATCGCGTTTGGCCTCATTTTAACCGGCAAAACCTCCCCAATACGTTAAAAAAAGTTTCAGGTGAAGAAAAATAAAATTGAAACTATTTGTGACAATACTTTTAGGCTGGTTTTTAAACGTCCTACTTGTTTACATCGTATTTAATTTGTCTCTTATGTCCGGGGTCCACTTTACACACTGTCCCTTTTGATCAGTAGAATACAAAAGCTTGAAAAATCGCGTCTCTTACCTCGTAAATGTCTATATGTTTGTCCATAGTATGGTAATACTTAGAAAGATTTTACTGTATATACGTGCCACGGATAAGAATTAGAATGCTTCAAACCGTACGAGACTCATAATGATTGATAGTAGTGTCAGTAATATTGGAAATGGGACTAATTCCATGTAAATATGTTACATCCGTCATGCTATTGCTACAATTATAAATAAGAGATCCATTGAAAAAGTTAGATTTAATAAACTTCCACGGTCTATTAAATCTTTCATAAAAGACCCATGAAATAATGACAAGCAACGGGGGAATTTGCAAAGAAAAATCGTTAGAACTAAATACAACGTACAATAAGCATTTAAAGAGAGTCTTGGATAACATACCAAAATCTGAATTCTGATCAATCTATAATTACAAACATTTCCGGTATTTTTCAAAATCCGAAATAAGCAGTGAAATAATTGCATTAAAGTTAAATTTGATTTTTTGTTTGAGTACTGCATTAAAATTAATTTTTAGTGCAAAACAAATCAGTATCTAAAAATGTTTAATATTAATCGATGAACAAAACAAAAAAATCGTGTTTGGATACCTATTTATGGTATTACACACCTATCTTGTTATTTAAACCGTTAGTCCATGGACCTCAAATTATTTCTCCACCTATCGCTCCAACTAGATAATTATCGATGTATCATATCTGGTCGTGTATTATTCAAGTCCGATTCTTCTTGAGCGTTTATTTGATTCTTCGTCATCCACACCGAGCACAGACTTTCTGGAGCTTATTGAAAATTAGCTTTCTATTCGAGATAAGAGTTGAGAGAACCTCGAGAACTTCGAAGGAAGCCGCGCGGCTTGGGTATTAGCAGTGATTTGTCCGGTAATGATAACGCCAGCCGTGATTTCACGGCGACACGCCGGGATAAAATTTCTCTCCCCTGATTATCCTGGGCTTGAATCCCCGGTTATCGCCTGTGGATTTTCCTCTCGATCGCCTGAACCTTCCTTAACCTCTTAGGCAGGGTTGAATTTTGCACCGAGCTATTTCTCTATCCTGCAGAGTTCGACGAGAATTACGCGTAAACAATATAACACTGTAATGTGTGACAGATAATGCTGTTCTCTACGCGAGTACAATGGAGTAAAGTTTTGGTGATTACATTATAATTCTTCTTAAAGATATGGGTACATATACTTTTACTTCAATAATTTACTTTAAAAGCAAACATAGGCACTCGTTGAGATCAAGAAAGCTAGTTTGTTCGTATTTAATTATTTACTTATATTTTGTTTTGCATTTTTAAGTCTGGTAATTATGACATAATCTGAAAACTTATTTCGGTTCAAATATCACTGTCAGGGATTTTCTTCAACTTATTTGTATTCCAGTATTAATTAATCATATTATTATTACTTATACAGAATCTGTTGTAATTACATGTAATAATTAAAATACTGCTTAAAAGTGTTTTATTCAAATTCATTTGAATTTCACAGAACCACCATCGTGTGAAGTGAACACGGCCTCGACTATCTTGCACTCAGTTGTAAGATATTGTGTTTCAAGTTTCGACACTTAGGCTTACAGCTTCGGCTCCCTTCCCGACCATTCGGGCGCGGGGCTTAGGCACGGCTTCTTCCGAGTTTCAGCGTAGTGCAAGGGGTTAACAATACAATTGACTATGTTATTGGGTTGTTCGGAAAGTAATTTCGTTTTTTCCCGTCAGAGGACTTAATTACGTTTTTTCGAAACCAACTTCACGCTTAAGCCGCATAACCATTATATGTCTTGAGAGCTGATATTGCAAGGCTTGTGTGTGAAAAAGTTCTATTAATTCTACACAGTAGTTTTTGGTTGGTGAAAAACGAAAAACAAAACGAAATGACTTTCCGAACAACCCAATATATTTTACAGCACGGTACGACACATAGATCCACGTCACAATCTGCTTTTCTCGTTCAAGTCGTCTTTTGAACATACGATATAATTTCCTAACGCTTTTTTAGATTTTATGGACTTCCGGTACGGTGAAAAGTTAAAAAGAGCATTTGGCATATCTATTTAAAGGAAAAGCAACAATTCATATCTGACATTGACGAACCAAAAATAAAGATCGTATATCCTGCCTGTATATTGTTAACACTTTTATAAAACGTTGTGAAGGCAAAAAAGTGTGAAACAAAACATATGAAAACGGGCATTTGATTCAGACAGTGAGCGAGTGAGTCACTAGAGCGAGCCGCTATAGTAGCGCGTCGTAATATATGACATCCGTGAAAGCCACTATATTGGCGCATCATGCCCGAGAGGTTTAGCGACTCTCAATTCTGAATCTAATTCGCATATTCTTGCTTTTGTTTACGTTTCATTCTAGGCATATGAAAGAATAAATCAATTTGCGTTCATGTTGTAAATAGTGAAGAGAGATAGTGAGTGGCGATTTGTATCTTTACATCCCTAATTTCCTCCTATCGCTAGCTCTTTTCATCCGACTACGGTGAAGCCGAAAGAAGGATAACTTGGCTCGTATGTATGTTGTGCACACGTATGTGTGGGAAATAAGCTAAAAGTGCTAGAAAACTTCCTAGTCTTTTTTGCGACGATATGTTATAAATGTGGTGCATGCAATGCTTTGCTTTTGAAGCGGAGTACAATGGCGAGTGACGCATCGAAAAGTTGGGAAGGGCACGTTTCTACGTGTAAGGAAAAGCATTAGACGTAAGATGCACTTTGAGGAGAAACGACGTACAACTATGTTATAGAAGCGTCTTGAGTGAAAATACTTGTGATTTTATTTGACTCTACTCAAATTTTAAATAAAGTTGTAAGTTTAATTATTCCATGTGCATGTATGCACGTATGTATGTATCTATGTGTCGGTCTTTGGTGTTTATGTGTTCTACTCTAGATATAGAATAGGTGATATCGCAAAATGATAAACTTGTTGTATGGCAACTGCCATAATGTCAAAGTCCAAAAAAATGTTGTTTTGAAAGCCAAGCAATATGGATATTAAATGAAAGTTCTTTTCGAAAACGTGCCAAACATCATATAATCGTAGTAAATTTTTTTGCGTAGATTAACTGTTTATATTTAGATAGATTAAATCATCAAATAAGCAAGTATCACCAATTAAATGGAGATAATGGTAATAGATGAAGTGATATGTAAATTTTTGAGTCGATTATCCCGCCGTAATTTCTTCACCTTATCTTCTTAGAATATGAAGTAATTTCAAATAAAGCAAAAAGACGGAAGCAAAGGCATGCAACATTTTTGACGACCAAAAGCTCGCCTTTTGCTGTAAAGTTCGCGATGCGAGTTTTCTCGAGCGGACTGCGGAAGATAATTTCAGTATCCAGTCGATGATTTGCGACGGACGAGATCGTAAAATGCTCCGCCGCAGTTTCAACCGCAGACGATAGAAATATTTTTCCGTGTCGAAATGGCACGATTAACCGCGCAGCGTGGTTGCACGAGCTCGACCCCAATCGCGAGCACTACGAGTTTTCACAATATTTCCATCACGACAGGTCGTTGAAAGTAGGAAAATATTTTTGACCGCTTTCACCATAATCAACGCAATTATGACAAGCTTAATTTTCCACGCTCAAAGTTCCTGTGTGTAAGTAAAATCTTAGTTGATATCGCTTAAGGTCATTAATAACTCGTTCGGGAATAATTCAATGTATTATTTTCAAACGATTAATGCGAGGTTTATGTTTACGTTAAGGGGAACAAATATTGCTCATATTTTAAGAATTTATTGATACAATAATCTATCATCGTCTATTGAATAGATTGGAAGATTTTCTGCTGTTCAAAATGTTGGTTGTAAAATACCTGAGTATACAGGTATGACGCTATAAATGGAAAAATAATCAATTTTATCTGGGATATTGTTTTATTCTTTGCGTTTTGATAGATATATTTGTAATTATAGGCGGAATAATCATACATTTCATTGGTTGAGCGTCAGTTTTAGTGAATAAATAAACATCCGATAAGTTTGATTGAATTATCGGGTACTGCGTCCGGCTGACACCGTGGAAATTCTATAGGTTATTCATTATTCGATAAACAAAGTTATTTGAGTTACTGTGGTGCAGTGTAGTGGAAGCTCGGACTTCCACGCGAGAGACCCGAGTGCGAATCTCGCCCATCACCTCTGGATTTTTTACGTGATGTGTATCCTGTAGCTCTGCTAGTACGGAACCTGCTTCAAACAGTAGGGCTTAGACCAAATGAGCTTAGCAGCCGGTGTTGAATATGAATTTTAAAAAAAAAAGAAAATTATCATTTATTTACTATTTTATTTTTATCCTACAAATATTTCCTGTAATATTATGGCGACATTTTCTGTAAATACTTCATTTAGATGCTCTCGAGAAGCTTCCCATTACTGCGCACAGAGCATCATCGCAGGATGTATGATTTTTTTTTTTTTAAATTCATTTTTGGCACCGACTGCTAAAGTCATTTGGCCTAGGATCTACTGCTTAAAGTGGGTTCAATACCACCAGAACTACAGTATTCATATCACATGCAAAAACCAGAGGTGATAGGCAGAATTCGAACCTGGTCTCCCCTGTGGCAGCCCAAGTTTCTATCCACTACACCACTGTAGCTCTCTATGTATGACTATTTTGATAGTGTTTGTCGTAAGACTCGGCATATTAACTCAGTTTAGTCTTTAAAGTGTACCCTAAGACATGTTTTGTAACTAGCGGGTTTCTTTTCTATTTTTTTATCAATTACTATCATTAATGCTTTTGTATACATTGCCTTTACCCTTGCTTAAGTAACCTACATATGATAATAATAATAAATAATTGTTTCCATTTATTTCATTACTTTGGAAGTATTCTAAAGCTGCAGTAAATAAAAATACAAGACCTACACATTTTTTTCTTTTCTTAAGAAAATAATTATTTATCAGGCAAGATTCAGGGTTGACTTTCTAAAATAAAATTTACAGGTCACAAAAGTATTCATTGTAATGAGTAGCGGCCTCTTCCGACTAAATAAATTTTTATTTATTATGGTGTAGTACAGTGAAAACCCGAACTTCCTCTGGTTTTTCCATGTGATTCGTATACTGTAGCATTGGTGGTTGGGCATCTATGTTAAACAGTAGGGTCTAGGCCAAGTGCCCTTAGCATTCGATGTCAAAAATGAATTAAAAAAAACAAAGTTATTAAAGTTAAGTATGTAAAAGTAATAAAATATTTACCGTTGATTTGTCGAAACGGTTGAGTTTTGATGCAAATCAAAACCTTTGATGTATGTAAACGGTCAAATAGCAGTTCGGTTACTGGTAAAAGTTTTACTTCAAACGAATTACTCTTTACGCTTTACGAGATTTTACAATATTTCTTGCCGGGTTTTGTGGTAAAAAAATATGATTAGTATCGCTACAGAAGACATTTATACGAATAGAAATTAAAGGCCTCGACTGTTTCAGATAAATTATATAGTAGCAGAACACTGGACAGAAAAATATTACAAAATTTTGGACATTATCTTAGCTTAGATTCAAAGTCACATAACGTACCTTTTCTCGATTTTTTCATCGAGATATTTCATCAAAAAGCAGGTACAATATTTCCTTTTATATTTACAGTACAAAAATCCAATAATGATTTTGTTATTCTCCGAATTGCTGGTTTCTCATAAAAGCCGGCTTTTCTGTTGCCTAGAAAGGGGTCAAAGCTCAACTCGCAAGGAAAAATATTTTTGAGGAAAATGAACGTTTCCTCGTTCTGTTCCATTGGAACAAAACAACCGCTTTCGTGAAACAACTTGGTCACACGGTTGTCACTTTATTCGAGTTACACGAACTTCCACTTTACTTCCGCCGCGATACATTGTAGAAGAAAGTACATTCTCGCTGACGACGCTTGTGAGTGATCCACTGGGAACTATGATATTTTCAATTTGTTCCACTCATCCGCAAATTTTTCTTCTACCGCTTCCACATTATACGAAAAAATACTTGCCTATAATAATAACGATGAAATACGAATGTTTGTGAAAAAAAACTACAGGTATATTATAATATTCTATATGCTACGTATAATGTCGAATTACATATCACGCAATAAACTTTTTTCTACGCTAAAAAAAAGTAAAGTAAATCTTATAAGGAATACTTATACCAATGTAAATCACAATTAGTATCTTTCTGTGTTTTCGTTGTTTTGAAACGTTACGTGTCGTTTCGTTATTTGTTTTTTAAAGCTGCAGCTGCCCTTTATACCACTGTACATGTACCTTTACGATATTAGATGCAACGCGATAGATTAACTCAGTGAATAAAGATTTAAACTTGGAATACGCAAACCAATATTCAAGCTCAACCTTTGTACGTTTTTGATACGCGTATATTTTAGTATCGTTTGAAAAGCGAGCTTAAGCGGTGGGTTTTAAGCTGATACAGTAAAATCTCCATAACGGTTACCCAAAAATACCTTTATAAGTGATATTTACGCTGCTCCTACGCCTATGGTATCTAAATCGGACCCAGCTAAGCGCGTAATATGGCACACAATGCAGTACCCGGCGGGACTCCTTTGAAAAGTTCACGGCTTGGCAATGCCTGGCACAAAAATAGAACTTTTTTAATTTCACTCTTTTTTAGGTAAACCGCTTATTAACATATTCAGTGACATATTATTAACAGTGAGTGAACATATTGGTGAGGGTTTGCCGATAAAAATGAGACCAATCATGATATAATTACGCACATGTTTATTTATCTAACACTTATTTCCCAACTCAGTCTTTTAATTATTAGTTATTGCCTTTTATTGATCACATTTGAAATAATAACAATAACAAAATATTCTTAATATATTACTAATACCAATACTAATGCATTACTATATTAAAGGTTTCTGCTTCTACATTTTTAGTCGAGTGACTTTTTTCGCTAGCGGTGTCAAGCAAATCGTGTCTCCCTATTCGTAAATGTCGCTGAAATCGTGTCTCTCGTAACTGGCCCTTAACCCTTTTAGTGCCGAACGACGACATATCGTCGTTCGCAACACTTGCGAAAAGTGCCAACGACGATATATCGTTGCGTATCCGATAACGCCTTCCTATTCGCATTGCGGGCGAACTCTATCGCAAAATAAATTCGTGAAACGTTATAAACAGCCTAACTTCATTGCAAAAGAATTCAAAAATTTGTTTTTAAGTTTAACTGTTTGTTATATTTTATACTGCTTGGTGCCGAGACTGCGTATATGCTGGAGCGATAAGATAGAAACTCCAATGCAACCTACATATAGCTGTATTCAAATAATAATTATTCTTATGCGCAAATATTGTTTGTGGAAGAAAAACTCATTTCTATTTTTTTTCATAATCTTTTATATCTATGTTATTCGTATAAATTTTAACAAATATTGAAATATAATTGGCACTATTTAATCTTTCTTTCCTTCGTAATATGCTGTTTTTTGAATTTTGTAAATATTATTCTTAGTTTAGCTTTTATGAGCTCTGTCCCAAACATTAGCAAATTCGTCAAATTAGCCCGGTATTTTTCGCATGGCTACGACACTTTCGCTCGGCACTAGAAGGGTTAAACCGCGTCTCGTAATTCGTAAGTGGCATTCGGGTCGAGCCCTTTTCGTGGTTATTATCACAGCACAGCTCATGCATTCAGCGGAAACTGTGGCCGTAATTATTTCGTATTTGGTCTTATTTTCATCAGCAGAATCTCACCAATATGTTAAATAAATTTCAGATAAAAAAAGGTGAAAAAGTTTGTGACAATATTTTTAGACTGGTTTTTATATATCTCACGTGCCCGAATCGCACTTGCACTTGTTAAGCAGTATACAAAGGTCTGAAAAACCTTGTCTTCTACTTCGTAAGTGACAAAAATCGCATCCACGTTTTACGATTCTTAAGGCAATTTTACTGTATATCGTATTAACAAGCTTTACTAATATGAAACATGTATTAACCGTTTATGTTAAATTACTTTCTGCTGTATAATCCTAACACACTTTTAAAAGAATACAAAATATCCAATATGAGAAACAATTAAAATATTTATAAATAAAATTCCACTCGTATGTATATCTATTGCACTCGCTAGCAACCGTAAAACGAGCAAAAGTGTTAAGAACGAAATTGTTCTCATTTCGATCGATTTTACGGTGGTATGAAAATAGCCACAATCTACTATAATTAGTAGAATATTGATAATAAATAAAAAATTAATACTACGAATACTACAATAGTGATAATAAATGTTACAAAATCTAGTGGATAGAAGCTAGAATCTTCCACGTGTAAGTTATAGGTTTGAACCTCATCTTGCGCCAATAAACCATAACAATCTGTACAATATGATCATTGCGAATCCGGTAGTTTAAAGTTGAATTCAACATAATATTTTTTTGATTAAATGATTTTAGCTCTCAATGCCGAAAATAAAATACACATCGATAGTTCTTATTCCAGCACGAAATTAATCCGTTTCTGCCTTTTGATAATTACATTTTAGCTAATAAATTTTACTATTCTCTGTACCTTGGAATGCAGGTACCATTTTCCAGGCGGTAGTAGAGGATCGATGGTGAAGCTGCGGGCTGTCTAATTTCGTGAATTATATTTCTCGCGTAAATTACACTGGCTCTTTTATTTATCGTTTCTCAGTTTTGCCAGAGCACGAAAAGTAGAAATAATTTAGCACAGAGCTTTTCTATGAACTCGTTATTCAAAAACTCCTGCAAACACGGCAATTTTTTATTCTTATCAGTATCGATTTTCCCCTCCTACCTACAAATACGCCGAGAGCGTTAACAACTTTATTTTTGTCTGAAAAGTCTGTAATTATATATTCCTCAAATATCCACGATAAGAATATTCGGAGAAGTAATGCAGATCGATGACTGAGTATTGATTACTATGAAAATATGAAAAGTTTTGTTAATCGAAGCCTAACTGTATGTCGAGTTACCTCCAGGGTTTATTTCTAAAAAGGCTTCATATAAAAAATTATATTTCGCTAAACATTATTAGGTGTACAACTTTGCTTCCGCCGTTTCTTTTCCCGAAATTCGAGGCTTTGTCGAAAAACCTGGTTATACATGTATGATTTAACGTCTTGGCCATCATTGTCCATTACTTTCTTCCATCTTTCGGGAAGCGTACAATTCCCGCACTGAGGAATAACTACTTACCGCTAAGAGCATCTATAGGAAAAGGACTGCAGCAATATTGTACACATAATAAATGCAAAGTTTTACCGAGAAACATGACTCTATTAATAAATGGATAATTATATACGAGCATCGTTGCAGCAAGATTTTATATTATGTAGTACTGGCTGTAGAATGTGTTTGTATCAAAGGTATTTATAATGCTATGCATTAATAGAAAAGTCGCAGGAAAACTTTCAGGAACGTATTGTGTCGAGTACCATTTCCATGCAAAAGAGAATGCAAAGGAGAAAAGGGAAAGCGAGAAGTAAAGTATTGACAGGGATTTATCAGCATTAAACATCTATATACCTGTAGCCTCAATGGCATTGTAATCATAACAGGAACAGGTTCATAGAACCTTCAAACATTTCTGCTAATCATTAATATCGGTAACTCTAGAGTCCCGAATAAACAGAAACTGGGCACCAGTCCAATCCAAGTCCAGCGCAGAATCACATCTCATTATGAGCTTTTTTGTTGAGAAAGGGTAACTTAGAAAACGTTTTCTGGATATATATGTCTAGAGTTACCGATATTAATGATTAGTAGAAATGTAAGATCTGGAAGGAATCGCGTTACTGGTGTTCTATTTGCAAGTCCGATTGTGTGTAGTACCGTTTTGGTGAATAGCACTGTACGACAAGAATTAAAAATGTTAACTTTCTATGTATTATTCTTGCGTTTTTCGTTAATTATGTTGCATATGCTAAATAAATAAATATTAGTAATGAAATTGGCAATTTCATAAAATAAACCTAACTTTTTGAGGCAATATTTTAACAGCGACACTTATTCTGTTCTTGATGACTATAATTGTCATCGATCAATTTTTACGACGCACAGAGGTGCGCACTTTCAAGACAGAGCGCCACAGTTAATCGGTTGATCGAGGTTTTCTCCTTCGAGTCATAATATACTAAGATATTTTTTAACAATCTGAGGTTCACTCGACTGCTTGTCGGAGAAGTCGTAAATATCTAAATCAACCAACGTATATTTTTATTTTCCAATCGGAATTTCTCGGAGAAATCAAGGCGCATCCGACTGTGTATCGAAAAGATCGACGAAGTCTCCGATTCCTCCAAGTCCAAAAGTCATTTCCGGAAGAACTGAGGCGCACCCGTCTGCGTATCAGAAAACCGGAAAGATTAAGGGTCAGTTTGATGAGCAGCAGTATTACACAAAAACTTTACGGTGGATAGAAACTGAAATTTATGTGATGTTATCTTGAGTTAGAAAAATGAATAAAAACCTTTATTGTAAAAGAAGGTTTCATTGACATTTTTGCTCAATCTCTTAGATCCTTCTCTGAACCATTCGTTGAACATCCACACCGTTACGGCGATATCGTTAAAGAATTCACCTAATTCCTCCAAAAATTCGCTCAAAACCATTAGTCGATTAGTCTCGTTCCAGGAGTACACCTATCCCCCGATTTACACTGAAGATAGGTTCCTTAGAAAACCGTGTAAATCGAAATCGTAGATTCTTATACGTAAAACCGTGTAAATCGAAAACAAACTAAAATGTGCA